>PVLD010006953.1:0-95691 GCA_004027595.1 Dinomys branickii | reverse complement strand
AAAAAAAAAAAAAAAAAAGATCCAAACCTCCTGTTTTGGCTGCGTGGGGGTGGGGTGGGGTTTTCTACAAACTTGTCCCTTCAGTTGCCATCTGGCTGTGCCTACTCAACTTCAAATAAATGTAAGTGAACGAAAGGGTGCATAAAATATGAGTGATAATGTCTTAGCACATAAGTAAACTATAGTCTTTAGAATCATTTTCTCTTCAATTGTTGTAAAACAAATGTTCACCATTAAGTGACAGTTTAGGTTACGATTGACATTAGGAAGCAATTGGAAAAAGGAAAGGAGAGAGAAAAACCCAGTTAAAAGCTTCCTTAACAGCTAGCCACTGGCTGTTTTCTAATGGACAGTTAAAATCTTTTCTAACACCAGGAATTCAAACTATACCAAGAGTAAATATTGTTTCTCAGCAGAATGGCCCATTTTGGCAGGGTTGCTTTATGTGGTATATGCAGGAAAATAGGGATTTTATTTTATTATTGCAACAAGACACAATTATTTTTGACATGTTGACACCTGACATAAAATGATATTGATACTCACGTCTTCTCTGAATAAATCTTCTTTCTGTTGTCTTGCTGGATGTCCTTAAACCAGTTTTCATTAGTATCCCCTTTTATTCACCTTCCAGTGGTAGCCCTTAAGTTTGAAGACTGGTTTTGGCTCTTAATGTGCTCTTATTAAAATATAATAAAATAAAATGAAAAAATCCTTAAATATTTCAGAAGTATAGCCAACCCCCCTGGACAAGATAAGCATTAATTAGTGTTCAGCATTCAACTCTTGGATTCTTTTTTTTATCTTGCTAGTAAAATAACATTTTTAGCTGAACTGTGGTTCCGAGTATTCCACAGAAAAGCATGTTCGGGCATCTCTGCTCAAATATGCTGTTTAAATAGACTGAGTAAGGTACTAAGATATTTAAAATCCTACAAGTGAACTGTAAAATACTATTTGGGGGAGATTCTAGAGATTGTGGTAATATTCAACCCAGTGAGGTGTTGTATCTTTATGTTTAGCATATGGAACCAAGTCACAAGAATTTGTTATTGTGGGCATTTTTCTGTAGATACAAGTTTCTGTGAGCACAAGGTCATTCTCCTTTGAATTCTACCCTTCTTATACATAGTTGGTGTCTTGGTTACTTTTCTCTGGTTGCTGAGACAAAATACCCAACACCCAAAATGAAGGAAGAAAAGATTTATTTAGCTTACAGTTTGTGAAGGTTCAGTCCATACTTGGCTGGCTCAGAGGTAGAGTGGCATATGGCAGAGGGCAAACTGTTCAAGGCAGCAGAGCACAGCAAAAGCAACCGGCAAAAGGGAGGAATGGCTGCAAGCAGCCTCTTTCCTTCCCTTACATTGTAAACAGGCTACCCCCACCCAAGGGACGTGTAGTTCTCACACAATCTCCATGCCCTCCTCTTCCACAGGCTCAGGATGTATACAAAGTAAGCACCCTGGCTTCCTGCTGAATCACTCAGCCAACCATCTAGACGATCCAAGTTGACACAATGTATCAACCACAACAGTTGGCACCCCGTGAATGATATTAACACACAACCAAAATATTAATTTTGGACAGAGGAATAAAGCTTGTCTCATCTATAGCTTTATTAATTATCCAAACAGAGATAAAATCTTTATCAAGATACATTTTAATTGGAGGAGCAAGTTGTGTTTTTTAAATTTCAAGTTGTTATCAAGGGCCCAGACTTGGCTAGATGTTGTCAAAGTTAAAAGAAAACTGGACGTCATGACCCTTCCTGCAGGGAGACCACTGTTGTATGCATAATATTTAAATAATCAAACACTGAACTCTGTGGTGAAGACCATACGTGATGGAAAGACTGGAGAACAAGAAAGGTCCCTAAAAACATTTCAGTACTTTGTTTAGCTAATTCTTGGAAAGAGCATCAGTGGAGAAAGGCAGCCTGAGCAGGTGTAATAACTCAAGCACAAACACTGATGGGAAGGGAAATGGTGAAATGAAATTGTGCCCAGAGTTCGGCATTTGGCTTGTCACAGAGAATACTGAGATAGTCGTGGTTAATGTGAGAAGTCTCGTTTATTCCCTAAGAATTACGTGAGAATTACATTAAAACACAAGAGATCATGTGAGAATAATTAAGAAGATTTTAATACTTGACCTTAGTATCTACTGATTTGAATTTTAAATAGGAATGAGAACCTAGTTCTATTAGTACATATTTTCATTGTTATATTGAAAGCCTTACACATAATTTTCTCAGATTCACTCTCTTCCTCCTCCTCTTTTTCTCTGTCTACAACCCCGCCTCCTCCTCCTCTTCCCTCATGCACTGGGGATCGAATCCAGGGTGATGAGATATATCTCCAGCCCTTTTAAAATTTTTTCTTTGGAGGCAGGGTCTCAGTAGCTAAATTGCCCAAGCTGGGCATGAATTTATAATCCTTCTGCTTCAGTCTAGCAGAGTACGCATTCATCTTCTATCAGATACTGGAATAAAGAGACCAAACCAAATCTTCTCCATGTATTGTATTACCCGGATTATGCTATGCTAGAGTTTTTCTGGTAGATAAACCTCAGCATTCATTTGGGTGAGTCAAAAGGAGCCCTGACAATCTCTGAGTCCACAGGCCTCTTTATTTTCTTTTCCTTATCTCATATTCATTGACAAAGGATTCTAATCCCTTATTTCTGATTTCTGATGTTTCAAGAAATAATAGTATTCTCTCGAGGTGAATTTCACCTATTTCAGGACTTTACTTCTCCAAGTTTCTCAGTTGTCCTAGTTAACCACAAAAAATTTTCTTACACATAGAGTATTGTGCTTGCTGAGTATGGTGGTGCTCAGCTGTCATCCCAGCATTTGGGAGGATGGGCAGGATTGCTGTGAGTTCAAGGCCAGCCTGGGCTACATAATGAGTTCAAGGTCACTTGAATTACATAGTGAGACGCTGTCTGAAAAAACAAAAACAAAAACAGAAACAGAACATTGTGCTTGCCTAGTATACGTAAAGCCCTGAGTTTGATACCCAGCACCACAAAAACAAATAACAAAAACAACAAAACAAAAACACGTGAGTCTGAAAGCCTGCTGCAGTCCCTGGGCTGGAATGATTATGCCCATCTCGTAATCAAGGCAGTCTCTCAGACCATGCCCACTACCTCCTGCATCTCTCAACCTATGGCACGTATTTTACTGGTGATTTTTTTCTGGCCGCCACATAAAGGCAAATGATAACGGGGAGCCTCAAAACAGAAGTTTAGTAGCATGTGTGAAACAAATTATCAGTGTGGCTTTACGTACGGGCTCTGAGAGGTAAGAGTGAAGCAGGCAGAGAGCTGGCCACATTTGCCTTGTGAAAAAATGGAATGTGGACAAGAATAGCATATTTTTTTTTGAAAAAGGAAAATGGGGAAACAGTTCTGAGCATTGGATCCATTCTTTCTTTTTGCAAGAATTCTGTTGTCCCCTCAGAAAACAAAAAAAAAAAAAAACTGTTTCAAAGCACATTGGCACCCGAGTGGCACTGCTGCCTTCTCTTGGCGCTGCCTCGCCTGTTGCTGGCAGGACAGAGCATGGACCTCTTTAGCCTCATCCTCTGTTGTTTTCTGCACAACAGCCAAACATTGTGGCTACTCACGAGGCAAGGCTGGCAGCTGAAGAACCCAGATGCCAAGCTCTGGACTGGACTTCTGTTCGGTTTGTCGCTGGTCCCTTCCCTGGCATCTGCCCTGGCTTTGCAGCAGCCTGTGCCCCGTCTGCAGAGCTGGGCTCAGGATTAGGCTTCTGTTGGCTCTCACAGATGTTCGGTCACTGTTTCCCTTTTGAATTATCCTTGATTATGAGGAATGTTCCTTTATGACACATTCCTCCCCGGTGTCTGCTCAGACACTGTGCCCTTGCCTGCTAAAAGGGGGGGTTTTCTCATGAATTACCAGCCATTGTGAGCAAGAAAGATTGTGGAATGGGAACATTCTCCTTCAGGTAGGAATCCAAAAGGCAAGACAAAGGCTGTGTCACAAACGCAAATCCTTATTGTCTCTTCTTGGTAAGAAGGTTCTGAACTAAGTTACACAAAGACAAAACAAAAATCCCAGCAACCCGGGAAATTCCAGAAGCCTCTTCTTTACTTTTAATTCCTGGTACTGTTTTTGCAGAAAGTTTTGACTTATAAAAGGTAGGGTAGTTTCCCCAGGTCGCATTGGTAGTACTTCTCAACACAGAGGGTGAGTTGAGTTCGCACTGGTGAGGCATGCTGGGCTACGTTCTGCTGGTGGGGGCAGAAGTGGGTGGAAGCCCACTAATAAGTCTGACAGTCCCTTGACGGAGCTCAGGGATATTTGCACGAGTAACAGGAAGCCTCATGCTCACCTGCGAAATGAACTTATGTAACAGTTCACCAACTAGAAAGGAAATTGAATATAACATGCAATTCAGAAATACCTTTGAGACGCTTGTACCTCTTAGAGCCTTCTGACATTTGTTTATACTCTAGAGTTTTTAGTGGGTGGTGATCATTAGAAATATAGATTTGGCACAAAGGATGAATTACAGGAAAATAGAGGTGCTTTGCTTCATATCACCCCACCATCTCAATGACCTATCAGGAGTTTAAACCATTTCAGACCAAAATCCCAAATCTGTCACCCCACTAGGATGAAGGATTTTTTATCGCTCAGTTTCTGCAGCTGGAAGACATTTGTTCCAGTGGCAATCTCTCTAGCTTTATGAAGTCTCAGTAGAAGATAAGTTTTTGAAGTCAGGCAAATCTAAATTCTAGTCTCTGTCAGGTAATTTGTTGGCTTCATGACTTTCAGGAAATTATTGTACTTCTTTAAGCCTCAGTTTTCTCTTCTGTAAAATGGAAGGATAACAGTACCTATCTCATGAGGTCGCTGTATTAGATTATAAATTCATGTATAATGTTTGGGATAGAATAAGACCTAAACAGATGTTGGCTAGTGTTCAGGTTTCCTATAGGCTGGGGTAACAAGAATGCCACCTACCAACCGGTACCACTCTGTAATTTTACTCTCACTGTTGACCCTAAAATGTACTGATTGCACTTATCAGTGAAGCAGAGCAGTGTTCTTGAGACCCTTGGGGTTACACATAACATGGTACCAGACAGGATATGTAATGATTAGAAGTTTACTCAGTGAAACGGTGGGCAGGCTGGACTTTAGATTTATCTCCCTGAATGTATTATTTAGAAAATCAGGTTGAGACCATTCATAAATTACTGTCAAAATAGTGGCTTTCTTGAGGTGCTAACAAAGCAAATTAGAAGCCTACAGCAGATAGGTACTGAGGAAATAATTCTATTAAATGTACAGTTTCCAAATTTGGATCTGTGGCTACCCCCACGCAGAAAATAAAGACACTGACTTGTGCAGGTGGCCTCAGCAGATGCAAAGCACACTGAGCAGGAGCAATAGTCATTAAGTGGAGCTTTAGCATCATTCATAGGTTCTAAAAAGGGAAGCCCATCTCTAAGTGTAAAGAATAAGGCAGTGGCTGGTACACTTGCTGTGAAGGGCCAAATAGTAACCATTATACTTTGAAAGTGATGTGGTCCCTTGGAGTTCTAATGCGAAGCAGTTGCAAATAATAGGTAAAGGAATGTAACTATGTCTCAATGAAACTTTGTGCACAGAACCAAACCATGGCAGGATTCAGCTTATCCATGAACCATAGTTTGCTGACCCCTAATATATATATATTTTTAATCTCTAATGTTAATGGGTTAAATATATGGTGAGTCAGTAGTTAGAATTGATCATGTGATCAGCTTTTAGGGAAGCTAAATAGTCCTTAAATGACGCACCTCTCATTTCTTATTTCTCTTTGCTTAACAGAGAGAACTGGGATAAATAGATTCTTGAGGAATGTGAAGAAAGAACTAAGAGATTATAAGGCTAGTCTGCAAACCCCGTATTTATGTGAGAAGAGGCAATAATATGATAACAGAGATGACAGGGTAGATTGAATGCTAGTGCTGTGATATATAATCCATTCCAGCCAACACTGGAATAGGAAATCCAGAAATTTTTTAAAAGAAGCAAGAAATCTAGTAAAAATCTCCTGATTTTTCAATATTATCTTACCAGTTTAAAAAACACTGTCCTACTAAACATGTATGGCTGCGATCCATCCTACAGTTTTTACCTTACTCACAGCACATATCTTTTCACCTCTGAAGACTGCTCATTGCCTTGAAGTGGAGCTAGAGTCTGAGTTTTACAAGGGCTGATCAGATTTATGTCTGCTTGCCCAAAGTCTCCTCTCTAGTTCAAAACTGTCTGCTTCAAGGTTGCACCACAGTGCTCCGCCTGACGTGTGCAGTAGGTGTACCCACATGCCCAGTGACATTCTACACCATTGCATTAGAATTTGGGCAGCTTGAAGGAAAGGGAGCTTGTTTATTACGTGAAGATTAGTGTGTGACCATCCTAGAAAACTGAAAGAGAAATACATCCATGTGGAGTTTGAAATTTCCAGCTGTGCTTGACTATGTTAAATTCTTCTTTATCTTATTTTTATTCATTGTGTTGAGCAGATTTAGCCTTATGATTCAATTGAAACTATTCTCTTTTCTTAATATTAAAACCTCATTTGGCTCTAAAACTCTAATAATTTGAAACTATTTTCCAAGTTGGGCATAACAGAAATTATCATTTTATCACTTGCAAATTTAATTCCCTAGTTTTAATGAACTCCTTGAAAAATAAATTGTCTAGATTAGACAAAATTTATATTATTTTTATTTGACAATCTCAAACTGCATTATTGTGGAAATATTTGGGATGTGAGTTGTAATTTTAATATCTCCTGCTTATCTCAGGGGCATTAACCTGTTTGGGGTTTATCTGTACCAAAGCCATCTGAAAATTCTTTTGTGGACTGCAAATTGCATGCCAGAAGTCTTCGGAGGCTTTAAAACCCAACCTCCTTTTTTCTTTTTACTTTTTAAAAGCAATTCTCCTAGAATTAGTGTATTGCACAGGACAAAAATGGATCCAATCTGGAACTTGAAAAGATTCCACTCCTGTTTGCAACTCAACAATCCTGAGGCCCAAATTGGTATTGAACTTTCGGAAAGAGCACTTCTTTAATAAGAACTTATTAGTAATTAGCAATCTAGTCTAGGCCTATATTTTGAGTTGTCAAAGTAAAAACAAAAATCAAGTGGCATCTGTTGATCTGGAAAAAAACAAAACTAGTTACACACATTTAATTTCTACATTTTAGAAATTCTTAGGGTAATCCCAATTTAGTGTTCTAGAGGAAGGTGCAATGGAATGAAATGATCCCATGAAAATCTTGTGCTCCATAAGGTGTCTTGAAGTTTGATTGGATATGAATTAAAAGATCATTTTGTTTCTCTTTTATAGCAGGAGATGCAATGTGTTCATTTTATAACATCTCCGCTGTTTGGAATAAATCACTAAGGACAGATGCTCATCACATTTTGGTTCAATAAAATTCTTTGCAGAGTCTGAACAGATACATGGTTAGTTGCTTTAGGTCTCTGTCCAGGCCATTATTTGTTTGGAAAATCAAATTCACAGAACAAAATAGAGTTACACTAAGGATGTTGAAATTAATATTTTGTTTGCTGCTTTGTGTGTTGGTTGTTATTTATTTATTTATTTATTTATTGGCCAAGATGCACCTGTCGGACTTTACCTTCAGCTTCATGACTGACTTCCACCTTCATCATCGACCACCTTTTCATCTTCTCCTCTGAAACAGTGCAGTTAATCTGATTTCCTGCTGTTAGATCTTCCAGTAATATCATTTTAAAGGTTCTCAGCAGAAAAATTTGCCAGTGCTCTTGAAGTACTAAAATTCTATGTTCAGTCTTTTTGTGGCAGTAAATAGGTTTTCAACCAAGCAAAACTGAGGCATTCATTTTAAAGTAATATGTGTGTGTTGCAAAACTGTTGGCGAGTTTTGGACACCTTTCATGTGCTGCATGGCACTTCTCTTGAATTAAAAAAAAATCAAGACATAATCTGCTGACTTGCCAATATTCATTTTTTTAAAGGCAGAAAGATTTGAGCTTAAAAAGTTGTGACTGTACCTCTTCAGCTGATATTTTCTTGTAGAGTTTTCATGTGGTTTTAAATTATTTATCCAAGAGGCCATATGATAAATAGTTGCATGATGGTGGGCAAGGTAAACATGTACATTTTACCATACATCCATAAATGCGTGTGTCTGCATTTGACAAAAGGCATGAGTCTCTTTAGGAAAGTGTGTGTGTGTGTGTGTGTGTGTGTGTGTGTGTGTGTGAAGTAAATGAACCTGTTTGACCATTGGATAAATAAATAAACCCCACAGAATGGTGTGGGAGGGATAATCATTCCCCAGGGACAATAGAAAATACTTGCTAACCCTGTGATGGTGATGATAATTTTCCTTGAAAAATGAACCAAGAAAATCCAGATGGGAAAAGTGGGAAGTTAGGCCTGCCACTCTCACCCTCCCCTGTGAATTTTGCTTGCTGTTTGTTTAGTAACAACCATGTCAGTGGTGGGTTTACTTTCAAGTTTCCTCTTTCACGAATAGGTTTTTCAACTTTGAATTTAAAAGAAAATCTCTATGGGTGTAGACTTTGGTTTTGACAAAGGACTCAGTGACTGTGGAACCATTTTAGGGTTAGCTTTGCTTTTCCCCTACTCTGAAGTAGGTTCTTGAACTGCAGAGGGAAACCTTCCCCACACACAAATCCTTAAGTTTATAGTAAGTCGACCAGAGGAAATAGAAATTATGCCCTTTCTTTTATTTAAAGATCGCCTTCGTGTTGAACTGGCTTTTTACTGCCATTAAATATTTGCTTTCTGGGAGCATTTGTATATATTTTCTTAGCTCTTAACTACCACATTCTGCTCGGTTTTGTATCTGCTAGCCCCAGCATTTACAACCTACAAAAACCTCATAAATCTACTTCATTTTTCTAATAAGACATGAAAGTCCTTAATTGGCCTTAATGAAATGCACTTAAAGGGCAATAAACGTGTTTAAGCCCCTCTTGCAGGGTGAGCTTCAGCTCTCTCACTCTACTCTGTTTTAGCCTTTCTGGTAATTAATCATTTATTCATATGTGACGAATCAGTAACAAGATCAAGCAACTACTGCACAATTGCATGATAATAAGCTGCTCATATATGTGTCAAGATTTAGCAATCCTTTTTAAAGCCTAATTTAAAGTCATTTTACAACTAACCAGACTGCTTCTCTGAAGCATTTTTCCCCCAGTATCTTTTTTACATATTTTCATTTGGATGCCATCTTTTTATTTTGTTTATAGAGCCCAGTCCGCCTTAAATCCACTTATGGCACCAGCGTGAATTTCAGCAATGCAAACATTTGCCATTGTTTTTCAGTCTGCTTGGAATTCTCTCTTTGATCCAAAGAGGAAGGGGTGGGGGAGAAGCAAAAGAAAAAAGAAGGACTGCATTTATAAATAGAAGACCCAGGCATCCCAGCCATTTTTAGTACATATTTAAATCTTAAATCTGCAGTGATTTATGGAGACATGTTAATCATTTGCCTGCACCTTAGCACTCTGAGAATCCTAGCAATTTCCCATACTACAAATATGCCCATGAGGGATTCTTTCTGCTGCAGAATTCTTTCTTTGCATGCAGACAGAGAGATCAAATGCGAGAATGCCTGTTTGTGTGTATATAAGTTGGGGGCTGGAGTTTCCTGGCCGTGTATATGTAAGTGTGTTTTCATTGGTAAGCCTGGGTGAGGATATTCAAGGAAAGATTTTGACCTGCCCAATTGTGAGGAGGAGTGCTTTGCTCTTATGAATATATCTTGAGTAGATCCTAATGTGTTATTGAAAAAGTTAGGGCAAGGTTGTTTAGTTTAAGGAAAGGAAAATAGCGACAGTGTAGAGTCACAAGTCCTTCTTCAGTATATATTAATATAGAGATTACTTGAGGTTCATTTATTCAGATGTATTTAGTATTTGCCTATACCATGCAGGTGACAGGATCAGATTTTTTTTTAAACAAGAGACTTGGCACTAGTAAGTAAAAACTGGACAGTTTTTGCTCCTTCTTGTATGTATCCATGTTAGAATTAGAAGGAATCTATAAACGTCGGAGTTCCTTCCCCAGATGCACCTAAAGTCTATTAGTTCAGATGTGAGATTAAAAAGATGAATCTAAACTGGTGACACAGGTGTGTGGTATAATTCTCGAGGAGAAATGTCATTTTATTCCATGCAGGTACAAGAACGGCTACTCCAGTGGAACCAGGCAGAGGGAGCCCTCGTTAGACTCACTTTTATGTCTGGAAAATGACCACATGTGACAGCACATTAATTATCTGTTGGTAACAAACGTTCCTGAAGCATTTGAAAATTGTTCTCTCATATATCGTAAAAATTCTCCCTGCAAGTCAACTGTAGGCAAGCTCCTGTAATGTAGAAATGTTATCTTTTGCTTGTGTAGCCAACAACATTCAGTATAGTGAACTTAATCCATCCCTGACCAGTTACTTTGACTCAGCAACAGTTTTTTTTTAATGTTATGTCCTTAAAAAAGAAAATTTTGTTCTGTCTTCTGTGCAGTTATACATGCCTAAACAGAAAGCACAAAATTAATGAGGTGTAATTAGAATCTTTGTGAATGGCTTTCCTTGGAGACTTGCAGCATACAATTCATGCACCTTTATGTGGTGGCTCCAGCTCTCTGTGTACATCCGGCCTTGTAAAGAAATATCACTGATTTTGATTGAAACATTATATTTCCTTCATTTTTATAAAGATACTTATATGTTGCTTTAATAAGTATCTTTAAAGGGTTTCTTTAATTGTAGTGGATGAGGTCTCAAGTTTTAATTTTAATATTTCAAACCTGATTGCTGTTATATTTCCTGTCATTTGTTTCATGCACTATAGCCTATTTATCCTGCTCTAAAGCATTCTATGGGTGATATGTGAGTTGTGTGCACATTCTGTTCTATCTTTCACTTTGTTTTGTGACAAAAATGTTACTTTTCTCCAATGTATGACTAAGTTTCTCAGATGAAAGTACTTTAATAAAAGCAATGAACCTTGGGCAAAAAAGAGATTATCTGAGGGAGGAAAAGTCACAATTTTGGAATAGAAAGGCTAAAACCTTTCCTCTGATTGAGGTTTGCAGAAACAAAGCTATAGCCTTAGCCTTCTGATGAGCAAATCCCCTAGAATTTTGCAGAAATAGTCATAATGTGTAAAAATAATCACAATATGTAAAAATAATTGCAATAAGATGATAATTTAGCAGTAAAAGGAAGATTCAGACCTAGTTTAATCAGTTAAAGTGTCTCTCTGGTTCTTCTGATTTGTTGTTCATTTATGCTGGGCAGCTGGACAATAGGATTTTGCACGGGCCACAAACAATGAAATAAAACAGCAAGATGTACTGTATTTTACTGAAACATACAATAAAGTGCAGCAGGGGACTAGTCAAAGCCCAATATTCAAAGACTGTAATTTTTTATCACTACTTTATTTCCTAAACCAAAATGTTTTTTGGGTATAAATATTAGATGAAAGCAAAATATACCACATTTGCTATCATGGAGGCGATACCTAAACCTACTTCTTATTAGAATTAAATTAATATCGTGTAAGTAGTTTTATAGTTTTAGCATTTTATTATTATTTATGTTCTAACTGCTCTACATAAATAGAACTGTTCCTTGCTTCTTTTTGTTTTTACTACTAATAAAAAGTAATAGGTATAATAATTCAGGGACTGTTTGCATTTCAAGGCATTTTCTGTTTGGTCTTGGTGGCCTGTGGAAGGAGACATATCCCAAACCAGAGCATAAGAATCTTTAATAACAAACACAGGAAGCACTTCCATGGAGCATTAAATGTTTAGGCAAGGATAACTGGAACAAACATGAACAAATGAAGATTTTAAAATTGTTAAGTGGAAAGTCAGTCCAACCAATGACTCTGTTGTACAAGCAGAAATGTATCTGTGTTGCTTTCCAGCCTCATTCATGAATGCTTGGTAATTGCAGAAAATCCATATATTTATTAATAAATATCTTCTCTTAATTACCTGGTGATTTCCCAGAATACTTAAGAAAGAAAATAGCTTTATTTGTGTTGGGCAGGGAGGCCATAAAAATTTTTAACCATAACACCATACTTTCTTATATTTTCTTAAAAAAAAAAGACTTTTCAGAAGTAGAAGTAGGACATGCTTAAGTAAAAGTCAGAAAATTGGAATGATTTCTTTGGAAAAGTCATAGGTTTGTGATATTCTTGAGGAAATTGTACAGAAATTCACACTTACAAACCTGGAAAACTCGACTAGAGGTTAAGGCCTTGTTCCTTACATGGGCAGATCTAGGGTTACGTGTTAATGTTTCTGTAAATCTTGTGCTCTGAGTATGGTGTTAAGCATGTAGACAGCACATTAAGGCCCTGAAGAGGATGACATGCTTTTTCCCTCAAGAAGGCTTTGTGCTCCAGTAAGGAGGGTTGCACAAACATGAGTGAAGACTATTCAGCCATTCAAAGAGATGTTCAAGAGGAGTTTTAGTTTCATGGGAAGTACTTACCTAAGATGAGAGGGGAAAAATACAATATGCAAAATTATAAACCCACTGGTCTCAGAGAAAATGTATTACAAAAAGACTAAATGTAACATATCAAAAAGCTTTAAAAAATTGCTTCTGCTAGGCTTATAATTAACTTGTGCTTTTCAATGCATATTTACCTAATTTTCAAATTTTCTATAGTATGCATGGATTATAGAATGAGACTAATAGAAACTATAGGAAACTAAAATGATAAATATCTGACTCTTATGGTGCATTTTAATGACGTTAAGTGTTCACTAAGGAAGAACTAATTATTTTTCCCGTTTTACAGGTGGGATACTAAATCCTTGGGAGCAAAGAATGGCCTATGGTCACATAGCTTGTAGGCAGCAGTTAGAATTCAAAGTCAGACAGAATTTGTTCCAGTGCTTTGGTTCCCCACCATTACGCTGTGTTGTCTGTGCTCCTCACTGGTCTTCATGCATATTTTATACCTGAGAAGAAATTGGAGGGAGTCATAGGTTCTCTGCAACAGAGTCAATTGAGTAGTCCCTTCTCAGGCTAAGTAAGAGTCTGACATTGCCTTTGCTATTTCATGGGTTATTTTCTTTGGATGATTCTGCTTTTCTCTCTAAACGAAGGAACACAGTTTTGTTCAAATCACAGGGCTTCCTAATATTGTCTTCCTGGCTTCTGGCAGCAGCATCCATTTGCATGAGTTCAGCTTCTATGGGTGACTTTGGCATATTCTCGAGGCAGTTTTCCGCCAAGTTCTTGTGCTAGCTTTTTGGGCTACATTTGCATTGGAACATACCCTCTGCTAAACGTCATACCTAATACTTTCAAAAACAGACCTGTTTCCCCTTATGTCACTTAGGATATGCATGCTTTAATTAACTGTGGCTTTCTTTAGAGTAGCCCTTGAAGACTAGGGATGCTGGTACAAACACAGTATTAGTTAAGTTTCTCTGAAAATTTCATTTTGCTTTAGGGAAAGATATTGCTCAGAGGGAAATTCCATAATTTATTTGTCCTGTTAATTTTGTGGGAGACTGTGAATGTTATTCTTCTGATAAGCCAGACCTGATTTCCATGGCTGCTATCCGCCTGCATTTGTACTACTCAGTGACAATGCAAAAACATGAATAAAGTAGTGACCTAGATAATCCAGAGAGGTTTACAACTGTGAAAATAAAGTTTACATGTGATGGAAAATTTAGAGGAAGATGGCAGTTTTCATGTCTTTTTTTTTCTGCTTCTGAAGTTCTGGGTATGATTCCATGTGCACTGGTCAGTACTCAGCAGAATATTTGAGGGATGCTCTACAGACTTGTGGTGTTCTCTGTCTGTACAGAGCTTCCTTCCCACAGGAGGAATGCTGGCTTGGTTTCCCTAGACTCTTAGTTCTGTCTTCTCTGCTCAAGGAGACCCCTGCCCTCTCCTGTAATCCTTTTGCCCTCCCTGAACCATGGCCTACATACTTTCTCCAGGCAGTAAACTAGGGCAGTTGAAGGGTTCCCCTTGACTGTTTTCTGTCTGTCAGGGATCTCAGTACTTTGTGGCCTGGTGTGTGGTGTCCCAAGAGCTGTTGTGTGTTTATTTTTTCCAGGTGTAGTTGTGTTAGGTAGGAGAGTAATGAGAAAGCCCCTGTATCCCAGAGACTCAGGAGATAACACATCCATTGACAGATGGTTGAAATCAAACCACTATTTAGAAATTTAGTCTTAACTGTCTCTTTCTCTCTGGATCTCTTGCCTTTGGGATTATTGAATGAGATCAATTTGTAGGTGTTTTAAATACTTCAGTTACCAAAAACACTCTTGGATATTATTTAAGGGCAACTTACTCACTTTCTAATGCTGAGATTACGGCATGAATTATATAAACTGTATCATACTCTTTAAAACTAAAATGCAAATTAAAATTCATACCTTCAGTAGGAGAAAAGCATTCACATTTCTTTATTTATATTTCAATGTTTTTAGTTAGGCATTTGTTTCGGGTGCCTTATGCTCTGTTAGGTATGTGTTACCCATATAGTGTTTGTCTAATGCTGTTAAACTTACTTTGCAGCCTGACTTTAAAATCTTTCACTGGAAACAATACTTATACAATTACAAAATCAGTTGTGCTTCCTTGAAACTTTTAAGGACGCTTCCTGATACCTCAGTGACATGCTGCGTTATTCCCAAAGTGACAGGGCGTGTGACTCCAGAGGAGAAACAATAACTCTCAGGGAATCTGGAAAAGATCCCAGGCAGCTATCTGGCAGCGGGTCCCTGATCTGTCCTGAGAGGCCCAGCTCAGGGCAACTCCCCGTCTCCCCACGGGTCTCTTGGTAGCAGGCTGGGATCCCTAGAGGACATATTCAGAGATGGAGATTTGAGTACAAAAAAATGTACAGAAAAACTCCTCTGGGATCAATTTCTGCGGGGGAGGAAGGGAAGAAGTACTGAGCAGCTGGAGAAGCTGAGCTACAGTGAAGGAGCACCAGAGCCTCACTTCATCCCGGAGGGAGCTCTGAGCGGAGATGGCGCTCAGAGCTGCGCAAGATTAGGAGAAGGAGGTGTATTTTGAGTGAGGCTGCCCCGAGCAGGTGTGACTACAGGTGAAGTTACTGAAGGCAACGCCCATTTGAGAGCTATCAGTCTCTAGCAGTCCCAGAAATTGGGGGATGTACACTTTAAACACGAAGCACCTTTTGGCGTTTGGAATTCTGGGTAGGCACTACATTATTGACTATCTGTGAGAACTTCGGCTCGCTTACTCAGTCACCCATTCACCCACTCACCCACTCACTCATGCACTTTCTCATTCACTCATTCAGTTAATATTTTTGGAATGCCAATCATTTTATTTACTTATTTGTCTTTGCAGTGCTGGGGATTGAACCCAGCATCTCACACATGCTAGGCAAGGGCTCTACCACTAAGCTACATCCTAAGCCCTTTCTCAGAAAAGTTTTGAGCCAAACTCTTGCCTCTGCTATTTGTCCAGCTTGACCTCGAACTTGCTCCTCTTCTGCCTTAGCCTCTTAAGTCACTCGCATTAGAAGCCTGCACCACCATGCCCAGCTCCACTAGATGCTGTAAATTCGGGGAGTGAGGAGGTGACAGAGACAAAGACCTTGCCCCAAGAAACAACAGTTTTGTTGAGGGAGACAAATCACACATTTTAAAAACAGTAAAACAATCACATAGACTGTCATAAGTAATATAAGTAATATAAAATAAAATATTTATCAAATTTTAATGTTGGAAAAAAAAATCACTGGGAACTCTTGTTAAAAAGCAGATTCTACTCTAGCAGTTCTGGGTGGAGCCAGAGGTTCTGAATTCCGAATAAGCTCTAGTGGATCTTGATATGGGTGCCCCGTGGGCCACACCTAGACCAATGAGGCTGTAAAGGTTATAACGGTATAGACTAAAAGAGCTGGGGTTGGAAGAGGAAGGCGCCTCTAGACAGAGTGGTGGAGGGAGAAGGGCACGTTTATCCCGAGGCACAGAGAATGTGAAATCACTACGTCTAAATCTCAGTTTGCATGCAGGATACACTCAATAAATATGACTGTTACTGGGGTTGTTGCTGGCTCACTCAGACTCCTTCTCACAGTTCTAATCCTCCTGCTGTGCAACTTCCCATCTTTAACTCTGGCTATGGTTACCATACTGCTGACACATCTTCTATTGTAAATACCCAAGGATGGGCATCTGACTGGTTCAGCACCAGGTGGGCTTACTTCTTTAGGCCTGGCCAGTTCATGAGCTGCTGATGACACTGTGGATTCAGTAGTTTAGCTTTGTTGGTGTTTACTGGTCAATCGACAGCTAAAGTGGGGCATAGCATACCAATGAAAGTGTGAAGACAGCTGCTAAGGCTGTGACACTAAGGTTAGTGTTTAATAGACATGTCCTTTAGGTCCCTGATCTTATTTTACTGAGCTAGCCCGTTTGGAATTTATTTCTTCTAAAGTTTAAGAGTTCCTCCAGGGCAGAAAACAATTATTGACGTATTTTCTGATACCTGACAAAGTTTTGGGCATATAGTAGGAGGAACTTACTAATAGTATGGAGGTTTTATTTTTAAGCAATGTTATGTCAGCATGCCATGTGGGTGGACATGCTCTAGGGGTGGTGTAGAGGAAGAGGTTGACAGAGAAGAAATTTTAACAATAGAGGCTTGAGTAGATGGAGAGGAGGATGCTTACAGAGTGGGCCAAAGTTTGGTGGCTGAAAGGAGCAACATTTTGGGGAAAGAAGCAAGTACCATCTCGACTTATTCAAAGAATAAACTAGAGCAATAATATTCCATGCTAAAGGTATAGAACTTATTTAATTTAATTTTCTTTCTATATCAAGTAGTGGGCACCTTATTCTTGTATGTACATGTGCATACGCAGGGCATCTAACAAAAATAAAACATACTATTTATGTATTTGCTTCACAAGCTGCAGAAGTGTAGAGGTTCAAAGCCGTGGATAATAAAAATGTGCTAAGAGGCATCTTGCACAGTGGGTGGTTTTTTTTCTAGGGTTCACAGATCTTATTTTAAGGTTGGAGCCCCCAGGTGTCCTTCCTTCTTTCTTTCAACTGACAGTTGTGGTTGTGCAAGGACTACACCAGGCTTTGTAAACTGCCAGCCAGGCTCGAACAAACAGCCACTTGTGGCTATGGATTTCCTTTTGCTGCTTGATGGCAGCAGTTGGTGCTGGGGGAGCTTGGGGGGCAGATGCTGAGGCCAGACTTCACATGGTACTAATTCTGACTCTAGTTCTCCCCTGTTCCCATTTTTCACCACTGCAATGGCAATTTTGGCTTCTCCCTTGGGCACAAATACCATCCATGGGAATTTTAGAGGAGGACTGGTAAATTCACTGTCCCCATAGCCAGCGATCTCCACCGCCAGGTCTTTGCTCACACAGGTTCTTATGATGACTAAGCCTATGTGTTCCCATTTCCCCTCTTTCTCACATTTAGTGAAAGCCCTATCTCCTCCAGGTTCCAGGGTGATTCCCCTCCCAAACGCTCCCCCCATTTCTCTGGACCCTTCCTCATAGGATCTTGTTTGTCTGCATTATTTGTCAACTTTTAATATGCCTAGGTTTTAGTTCCTCAAATAAGACTATAAACTTCTAGAAGACGGGGATATTTTACCGACAGACCAAAGCTCTGTAGGTCAGTAAATTACTAGGATTTATTGTGAAAAAATGCTAGTAATTATATTCTGTTATGTATGAGAAATGTTGTTACTGTAAAAAGAATGCTATTAACTACAAATTTTATTGAAGGCCTAATTTGAAGGTCTCGGACCTGAAAAGCCTAATAATACCAGTACAAAGTATACTGTATGCTCCTTGAGGTAGATTAACCAATAGTCACTTTAAATAGGACCACCCAGGTGAACTAAGTCAGTCTATTTCTGGGCATGAAAGACCCACCTGAGGATTGTTGCCAATACCATAAAAGGAGAATGGGAGAGGAAGATTGTATACCATTGATTTTCCAGGACAAGCTTGCCTTGGCTGGTTTTTCTGATGTGAATTCAGCTCTTCTCCTTGTTGGGGGAGCTCGGGTCCTCACTGTTGCAGGGGATGGCTACTGTTCTTTGCAGGGGACTCTGGTCTTCACCACTGTCTTGGGCATAGCTTCCTGGCTCCTGTGCAGATCCTTGGTCTTTGGGCACAGATCTTTCGTTTTGCTGGTACAGACTTTCTAGTTTCTACCACCGACCCTTGGGGCTTTCTGGTGCAGATCCTCGATGTGGACTTGTATGAGCTCTTGCTGCGGGCTCTAGTGCACAGACAGCTCTTGCACTCTTCTGTGTTTGACTTTTTGAGTGAATATTATAAGATAATCCTATAGATTTGTGTCCTGTATTAAATCTGTTTCCTTGCAAACTACTGGTTGCAACACTCCTTGAAATTAATAAGCTGGCATACTAGCACGCTTTCCTCCCAGGCTGATCTGTCACATATAGTCAGGGTGTTGTAATAGGGAGCTCTCTCTCCAGGGGGTGCCCAGGGACTGGCTCTAATTTAGTTTCTGCTGGAAACTGGCCCTGGTGTGCCTGAACGAACCTGTTTTCCGGGGCTTGATGTCTTAGGCTGTGAATTTTAGAGGACACAATCCCAGGCTTAAATGAATCGAAGAGCAAGGCTGGGACTGGGCAGCCTGTTTCTGTAAGTGTGGTCTCAGGTTGAACATTTGCCTTTGTTTTTCTCTCAGTGAGACTGCTTGCTCCCTTTCTCTTTCCTTTCCCCCCAGAAGTGGCAGTGAGCCTGGTAACGGTCTCACTTTCCTTTTATTCCTTCCTTTGTTCTAACCACACTTCAGCATGCTCTCCTTAGATAAATATCTCATGCTACCTGCATCGAGTGCTGTGCATTCAAAGTTCAGCTGTCTGCTCCAAGAATCTTTTATGAAATAGAAAGTAGAAGAGCAGGAGGAGAAGGAGGAGGAGGAGGAGGAAGAAGAAACTTTTAACCTAACCCTGGGAACACATGTTCTTGTAATTAAACAGTGCATGTCCCCTCAAGGGTGCCAAGTCTCCCAGAAGCATGACCTCATTCATCTCAACTTCTAGGACCTCTTGGGAGTGGCAGTAAGGAAATGCCATTAAGCCATCCCATTTTAGGGGGTGAGAAATCAAGACCCCCAAGCCCTTAGCACTTTCTCTTGGGGGTTCAAGGAATCCTCAGCTAATAAGGGAGCAGGATGCTGTATGGGGTTCTTATGTTCTGGCCCCTTCTCTAACCACAGGCACCAGGACAAGTCTGAGCAGAATTGAAAGAGACAAATTTATCCTGTTGCAGCCAAGGAAGGGTACTGCCTGTGGGGACTTAGGAAGGTGATGAGTGAGCCTGGGGCTGTGATCTGACTGAGAACAGGTGAAGGAAAGAGGATTTATCCTCTTGGAGACTTTTCTGGATCTAAGAAAAGGGAAAGTTCCATTCCAGCAAGACCAAGAGAAGATTTAAAAACAAAAACAGGACAAGGGCCACCTTGAACTCCAGTAATTGGTGTCCAGTCCTAACCACCAAGCTGTATTTATCTGCTTCAGATCTCCCAACTGCTTTGAGACCTGTCCAGAGATAGATTTATCGTGAAGAAAGGAAGCTTAAGTTTCCGGGCCTGGAGAGGGCCCTTAGGATGTTTTCACGTGGCTATATCTTGTACAGTTTATAAAAGTGAGATACTCTTCTTGTTGTATAAGCTTTAGACCTTACAAAATGGACCTGTTACTAGACCACCCCCCCACTGATACAGAATATTTTCAACTTTTGTGGCCCAAAGAAGCCACCCTTCTTCCTAAATGGATCTGTGCTGCCTTTAACTGCCAAATGATGTCCTGTTCTGCATCCCTGCCATGCAATTGTGATTCTTGGCCTTAAGGGGGAAACCTAGTCTTCTCTGAGCATTTACGTGACCAATGTTTTCATGAACAACATTTGAGTTCAGACCTACCACATCTTACTTTTTACAAAGCGGAGAGTGGGTTGGGGGAGGTCTGGTGACTTAGTGCTATGCACCTGGAAAGTGGCACAACTCCAGTGGGAACCCATCCTTCCTGAATAAGCAGGGGAAGGGAAAGGGAATGCAGGATTGTGGGATAAAAGGGAAAGTTCATCCTTTTTGGCTCGACCTACTTGCTCTTTTCCTTTCCAGATCTTGTGCTCTCTTCTTTCAGTGATTTTACTTGACATGAATTTATGGAACCTGTGGTCTCTGCAAGGCCTTGAGACAGGTGCTGGGAGATGAGGATGGCTCTTTGTATTTTACAGGAGGAAGCAAAATTACTACACAATTACTAGAACATCAGAGAACTGGGAGATTATGTAGTGTGATGGGGCAGGGAGGGGGCCAGCTGGAGGTGAGGGTAAGAGATAAAAGTGACATGTGAATTAGACTCAGAGAATATTTCAGCAGGAGGAAACGGGGAAAGCCATAGATCTCATAGATCTTTTACATAAGCCCAAGGGAAAGACGGAAAAAGGACACTTAAGCCACATTGTCCTTAGACCTTAGACCTGGGGAAGTGGGTAGAAGGCATCCTTCAGGCACTGGGCCATGTCCTTTGTGAGAGCAGTGAACCTTAAACTTTAGCACTTATCTGTCATTAGGAGACCTTGTTAAAACTAGGAGTCTGGGCCTTACTGAGTTTTCAACTCTGTAGATCTGCTGGGGGGCCTGAGAATACATTTTAACCATCTGCCATTTGCCGCTGTTGCTGCTGGCTTGTGGATGAGGCTTTATAAGTAGTGTTGCTCTTGAGGGCCTCATTTGACCTTCCTACAAGCCAAGGACCTGCAGAACCCAGAAGGTGGTGCACACATAAACCCACCACTTACCTTCTAGACTATCTTCTGGGATAATCTGAGGATTTAGATTTTTCTGCCCATATACCCCTAAGTAGTCCATATCCATCTCCAGGACCTATTGTGTCTCCTCTCTGAGTTTTTCTTCTCAAAGAAGGACTGCCTCATAAATGTGTGCACCCTTAGTCCGGAGGGAAGGCAATTGGTTGGATATTTGTGGACAGAACTTACACCGTAGACTTAAGTGCCTGGCATCTGACATCTGTGAATGCATGCCCTGACCCCAGGCTAGAAAGAAATGAGTCCATGCATCAGAGGCCAAGTTCTCTCCCCCTTCTATTTCTCACACAGAGCTCTAAGGATGTGGTGATTTCTAAATTCAAGGGAGATCTTCCAGGGAACTATGGGTTTTATGCAGATAATACCTTTATCAAGGTAAGAAAAAGAAAGCATAATTAAATGGTTTTTCCATTTGATTTATAAGTCTTAACTAATAGGCATTTGCTATGTGGGCCTCCATTTGTACTCTAGTTTCACGTGTTAGAGGCGGGCCTGCTGATAAGAATAAGCTATATTTCACTGTAATTTTCATAAAAATAGGGAGACACCTTCTTTCACCTTCTTATAAACATAGAAATTGCTTCCTGGAGTTGATGACTTCCAGAAACACAGAGCTGCTCCCGCTTGAGATGACACACGCAGGGACCCTGGACAGTGGTGGGTGGTTTTGTCTCCCTCCTCCTTTGTCTCTTGGTTTCCTGCTTTCCTTCTTCTGTTTCCTTCTCTTGTCTCCCACTTCCAAAGTCTGTGACTCTAAACGCTGACATCATGCCCATGGCTGCTCCCGGGAACACTCCTCAGAATGGGCAAAGCTCCGAGAACTTGATGTGATTTTCTGAGTGTGTGGTTTGATGAAACGGGGTGCAGCACGCATTTCAAATCATAGCATAATTGGGGCTTTTGAACTGTAAGTTTAAAGTTGTCCAGAAAAAAGGTTTCAAACCAGAAAAGATGCTGTGAACACTGAAGGTACATTAAGGTAACACGAAGCCAGGTAGGGACGGTAACTTTCAGAAAGTTTTGAATGTTGATTAGAGGTTCTCAGTTGATGGGTGGAGATTTATTGGCACTTATTTCTGATACTGGGGCAAAATACCTGAGAAAAGCAATTTAGATCTGATAGGTACCAAATCATCTTGAATTTGGGGTCATGGTTGTTAACTAAAATGCCCCCAAAAGGCTCATTATGTTAAAATCTTGGTTGCCAGTTGATAGGATTTGAAGTCATTAAGTCATGAGGGTTTTAGCTTCACCAGTGGATTAATCCATTGATCAGGTCATAGTTGATGGCGTTATTGGGGTACACTGGAAACAGGACGTGGGACCTAATTGAAGGGAGGGGTTCAGAGGTTGTATGATGTTGGGAACTGTGGTATATGTGACTCATGCCTCTTCCCCTTTGGTTTCTCACTCTTTCTGCTTCTTGGCTGTCAAGAGGTGAGTACTTGGCTCCACCACGCCCTTTGACTGTGGTGTTTCTTCCTTAGAATCAACTGACCGTGGATGGAACCCTCTGAAACTGGGATACAAAAATAAAATCTTTCCCTCCTTAAGTTGCTTTTCTTGGGTATTTTGTCCCAGTAGTGCCAGAAGATTAACATAGCTTGTTAATCTGGAATCCTTGGACCTTGCTGTGGAGATTCTGACTGAGGAGGTGTGGAGAGTAGACCGAGAAATGACAGGTTTAGCAATCACTTTAGCTGATGCTGCAGGTGGTTCATAGAACTGCAGTGGGGAGCTTTTTCTCATGTTCAAAAGGAAGATAATGCTTACAGCCAGAGACAAGACTTTAAAAAGATGTCAGAGGAGTCTTTTTTGGAAGCAGCGGAGCTTATTGGTTAAGAACATGAAGTCTACACCCAGACTGCTCAGACTTAGAACCCAGCTTCACTATCTACTATCTGTGTAGCTTGGGCAAGGCACCTAACATCTCTCAACTTTTTCCCTCTGTAAAATGAGGAGGACCCTTGAATTTTTACAGATTTATTCTGAGGATCACATGAGTTAATTTATGTAAAGCAATCACAGCCGTGCCTGGCACTGTTGCCGTGATCATTTTTCCTTTAATAAGAGAGAATTGGTTATAGTGGAGTTTCTCCTAAAACACTGATTTTAGTGGATTTCTGAAGAAAACTGTGCTGGTGGAATAAATACAAAACACAGGAAGCTTCTGAAAAGTTAAAGTCATTAGAGCAGTATATGCTCTTTAACTGATTGTGGGTTTTGGGCAAGTACAGGCTGCCGCCTGCTTAGCTGCTGAAAGGGTCCGCCCCAGACCAGTGTTACCTGCACTCATTATCTAAATACAGTGCTTCCTTTCTGCTTGCAGGCAGTGAGGCCTCGTTAATACTGTAGAAGGAATCTTCCAGAAAATGCCATATTCAGCATCAGCACACCTGCTTTGTACATCCTGAGTTCCAAATGGAGAAAACAAGCAAAAAAAAATTGATTTAAATTATGCAGGTGGAAGGTAATTAAATATTGATATAATAATTACTAAATTATGCAGGTGTAGGGTAGGGTTATGTGAAACTTCTGGAACCGCGGCAGGAGGGGTGTGGACAATGAAAACCCTGCATGGGGCTTGGAGCTAGAAGACAATGCTGTGAAGCTACGGTTGAACTGGGCAGCTGCTTACTTTGCGTTCGTCGGGAGGTACACATATCTCTGGATAAACTTCTCCAACCCGGGGGCAAGACTTCTCCCAAATGGCCTCAATGCGCAGAGAAAGTCACTCTTCCCAGCCGGTCCTAAGAACTAAAACAAAATAATGGAAATTGAAAATGTGGAGAACCTTCCAAGTAATAATATTTTTGTTAAAAAAAAAATCTTAAAACCAACATGATCTCCCTTTTACCTGTCAAGTAACAATAATTATTCCAGAGCCAGAATGAAATTGCTCTGTCTGAAATGAACAGATGTTTGAGAGAAGACCACGAGGAAGGCTTTGAAGGTCTGGGATGGGGAGCCATCAGGCCTGGACCAGAACTGTGTTTGTAGACAGGCAGGGAAAGGCAGACAGGCGAGAGCTAGTTTGTTGGAGGAAAATTCTAGTTCTGAGGCAGTGAATTTTTATGTTTGACCATTTTGCCACTTGTGTCACTAAAAAAGAACAGGCCAGATGGTGGACTCTAGTATGTTTTTCACAGTGTGGTGTCTGTGGAGGGGTTTACCCTAGTTGGCCATTCACAATCCATCTGAACGGTTTAAACGAGGGCCCAATGTTGAAAGGCAAGAAAGCCAAACGTGAATTGCCCTTTAATTTTAAACCTCAGATGAACTTAGATACTCAGTTTTAAAAGCTGGAGTTGACAGTTGTAGGCAATGGATAGAAAGATGACAACTTCAAGTATTTGCTTAAATAAACCAGTTTTCCTCTCTGACCTTATAAGGTAAAATAATGTTAAACGAAAGAGTTTGGATGTGTCGGCACTCAGTATCTTGACTTTAGCTTTGAGAGTTTTGACTTTGTAAGGTTAGTGTAGAGAAGTTGTTAAACTGGAGAGAGCTTTGGAGTACCTAGAGACCTTGTTCATAGCTAGGCTGGACCCCAACCCCAGGGCTTCTAATTTAGTGAAAATTTGCATCCTTAACATATTCCTGGGTATGCCCCTACTACTCAGTGGGGACCACACTCACTTTGAAGGTCACAGTTCTACAACATCTGTGGTTCAGTTAAATTCCTAACTCTTTTAAAGTCTTAAGTCCTTCTGAGAATCAGATAAAAATCCCAGACCTTTTACTCAGGAAAAAATACACAGGTACACAGAGAGGCTGGTGATATCAAGGGGCTTATCCTTAGAGGATCCCAAGAATTTCTGATCATAGCCCACATCTTGTCTAGAGCAGAGGTCAGTAGCCTCATTCTGTAAATGTATGGATATTAAGTATTTCAGGCTTTGTGGATCCTGCTGCAAGCACTTGATTCTGCCATAGCGATGGGAAGAGAGGCCATAGACAGTTCACAAAGGAATGGCATGCTTGTGTTACAAGAAAACCTTCCTTACAGAAACAGGTGCTGGGCAGTGTTTGGCCCATGGGATGTACCTTGCCAGCCCCTGATGTGAGAATCAATTATGTCTAGGTTTTTAGCTGTGCAAGCTTGAGTTTGACCCTTAAACTTTTTTCAGCTCTGTTTTTCTCATCTGTAAAGTGGGAGGGATAGATCTTGCTATAAAATGTTGTGTTGAGAATTAACTGAGATAATTCACCCAAAGCTCCTAGCATTACTCTTAAATGATATTATCTTGATTTTGAATAATATTATTAATGTGAGTAGGAAAGCTCTTTATGAGTCACACAGGATGTGACTCTCATAATATGAGCTATTGCTTATTACTGATAAGAAGACACGTGCCCAAGTTCAAATGCAGAACTGGAAATGTGGCATTTTGGTCTCGAATTGTGAGATAATGGACATGGATGTCCCATGAGACCCTGTAGTTTCTTGCTGCTGTTTTCCTTCCCAAGCTCATCTTGCCCGCAATGCACCTGGTCTCCTCTTAGGTCCCTATGATATACTGATGAACTCATCTTTCCCTGGAGTGGTGTTTCTTCCCTTCATCCTGCTTTACGCCTCTATTTAAGTGACATTACCACAGAGAACAGGTCATACAGGAAGGATTTTGTTTTTTTTTTTCTTGTGGGATTTATCAGAATATGTACTTATTTATTTCCTTGACTTTTAAGGCCTTCTCCTCTAGAAGTGTAGGCTCCCTGATGCCTGAACCACGTTTGTTTTGGTGATCACTGTGTACATGGAGTAAGCACAGAGCTAGCACTTAGCAGATGCTCAATACATATTTAATGAATGAATAAACCAATTTTACCCAAAGCCATTCTTGGCTCAAAGCAAAATAGTGAAAAATTGTCTTCGATGCCCTTTATTGGTGATCCCATGTTTAGGTAGAGGTAAAGAAGGTAGGTGCATAGAGGCAGGTGTTCTCTTTTGTATAAAAGTCTGTGCCAACTGTTGCCCTTTGCCATATTTCATGAGTAGGTTCCTTAACATACGGTGAACCCTTCAATGCCCTTTCCAGTAGTTGTATTATAGAGCCATAAGCCAAACCATTTCCACTCAGTGGTGACAAACAGTGGTTAGTGCACACGTTTTCTGGAAATAGTTGGTTTTAACAGAACACTCTGGGGATGAAATACCATAACACTATTGTGCAGACCTCTAATGGTAAACTGCTAGGTTCAGGCAGATAGTGGGTGAGATACATTTTTGAAGGGGATCCATGCCTGTAGTTCTTCGAGTCACAATCCAGTACTGGCTGATTGCCCTGAAGCAGCACTGGGGCAAATATTTGGGTAGGAGAAAGGCATTTGTTGGTGCTGTAACAAAAGCTATTTAAGTCCTCAAACATACAGATATAATATGTATTTTGTAAAGGACATGAATTCAGTGACTTCTCTTTTTAAAAATAATCTGTTTAGTGAGTTAAGCTGTTAAATCTATTTGTGGTGGAAAAAAGAATGTTACAATAAGCCGTAATAGCTAACAAGAGCTGCTCTCCACTGGTAAACTCAAGATCTTCTCAACTGGCTGTGACTGAGTAGGATTACAGTCCTTTACAAAGAGAATAATCCCAGAAATGAGCCGCCAACAAGTAGGGTGAAGGGGGCATTTTGGCATGCCCTCTGCTATCTCCTAGACCCATCCCTGATAGCAACCTTGGCTTTAGTGAATAGTGCTGTGCACCTTGATAGGGTCCTCTTTCTCTCTATGGAGGATTCCATCCACTTTGGGTCTGAGAGATTTCTTCAGAGCTGTGGGGTCTCATTCAGCCAGAACATTCAGCAGAAGAGGAAGGGGGCTTTATACTTTGCAAGAGCAACCCTCAACAGGGTGTGGGAATTAGTACACAAATGCCTCAGCCCTCTGCACTCTGAACAGATGACCTTAGAAATCAGTTTTTATGTTTCTCACAGATTTCAGTGGAGTAAGCCCTGACGCTTACTGCAATGACCTCAATGACTCACCTTTATAGACTCTTCTTTTTTCTTGTCTGATTCTTTCTCTGTCCCTTGATTCCATGTTAGTTTAGGATTTCTTGGCACCTTCCGCATAAACTTATTACACTCAAGTCTTTCCTTACCTTGTGCTTTTAGAAGAACCTAAATCAAGACAAAGGGTGTATGTCGTAATGATAGCAGTGACGCAGCAGTCATAAAATACTTTTATATGAGGAACGACAACTTGCTATTCTTTTCTTACTGAAGACAAAGGCAAAGAAAATGGCCTTGAACTGCAACATGTGGGACTTAGAAGACACAGGAGTTTACTTCCTGGAAAGATGGATCCAGACCAGCAACCTCTAACATGGCAGCCACTAGCATATGTGGCTAGTGAGACTGAGGAGCTGGGCTTTTAGTGTAATTAACTTTAACTGAAATAGTAGGTCTTGCTGGTGGCCATTGTAATAGACAGCACAACTGGAGGTGTTAGAAAAACCCTCCTTAAGAAAGTTTAAAATGTGCCTTATCAGATATCTGTTCTGTTTTTAGCAGAGTCCTGGTTTTATTTTCTGCGTGACTATACCTGCTTAAAAACACAAGTCTGATTTCTCAGACTATCTTGCCGCTGTGTGGTCCCTGCCGCTCCCCAGCCTGTATCAAAGGTAACGCCTTCTCCGCCTCTTGTGCTTTGCCCCCCTCCCTTGCCCCTGGTCTTCCTGCCAGGTTGTCCATGTGGTTGGTGGTGCAGCAAGTCACCTCAACATCAGCATAAAAGAAAGTTATATGCTAAGAGTGATGTAAGCATTGAATGGAAGAACCCCGAATCCTTCCTTGTTTTGCTGTACCAGCGTTGGCCTCCCAACTTCCAAATTTTGAGATAAACGAGACTAAAGTTTAGTTATTTATACTTGCAGCAGAATGTGTGATAGTTGGCATAGATGATTTTAGACAAGTTCTCGTTGAAGGTAGGTTAACACGGCCTTGTTAAACTTTCATACTGGATTGGGAGGTAGTAGAACTGATTATAAAACTCTACATGGGTATTGCTTGGGAAACCTGGAAAATGAATATAAACTACAGCAATAAAATAGAAAATATGTCCTTTCTGGTCATTTATTCTCAAAATACCAACCATTAGGAGATAGAATCACATTGGAATAATATAAATTCTTTCCTCCTAAGGATTTATTAGATGTCTCTTGCTGGCTGAAAACATGCTTCAAGGGTGAAAGACAGATGTACCCTGAGGGGTTGGGAGCCCCAGAGGGGCTGACACACTGTACATTCAGCATGGAAAGGGGCCTGGGTCAGGAGATAACCAATGCAGGACTTGGCACTGAACAGATAATCCCACACCTGTGTCAATTCCAATTGTAATAGATAGTTTTGCTGAAAATTTTCATAGAAAACATGTACTACATTTTCAAATATTTACTGAATATTTGGGGGCTACATCTATTTCTTCCCACCACATAGATCACAGAATAACCACAATACACATACTTCTGCCACAGGAAAAAAAGATATTTCACTCTCCCAGGCTTTCCTTGAATAAAGATATTTTGAACTGAGCTCCTTAAAATATCAATGCTCCATATTACTCCCCAGATACAGATATAAATCTTTATAATGGTGCACTTTACAAGCAGCACTCTGGAGTCTTTTCTGATTGGTAATCACAGTGTTTCCTTATTAATACTGTAAAAAATGTAAAAGGCATAAACATTTTGCAATCTATCTGTTCTTTCTGTGTGGGCATACATCAGGCACTGCTTTAAGCACTCCTAATGGTTCACCCATCACATTTTTTATGAGTTTATATGGGAAGAAAATTGTACCAGAAAACTGAATTCAATGACTACCATTCTATGAATAAATTCTGTTATCTTTGATACTCTGGGTATAATAAAAACATACAAAAGTTAAATTTCAGCATCCTTGCAGAGTTATGTCAACTGTTTTTAATGTCAATAAGACAGTGCTGTTTCAACCAATGTCTTTTCCCTCTTAAAAATACTGCTTGATTTTCAGGTTATGTTTTCATTAAAACAACTTGTTTTTTAATAGCAAGATGCTGTGTATGTTTGCTAATTTATGTATAGTATAAAGTCTGATCAAAATGAAGTTATAATTTTACAACATGAAGCTCAGTAAAAATCCATTTTTACTTTGGATGAAAGTCAGGTGTCCATAAAAATGTGTTTTCTTGGTAGATTAACTTTGATCAGGGAGATTCTCGTGTTTTTTTTTTTTTTTTACTTACACACATTTTTCTCTGATTAGAGGACCTGTTTTACATTGTGTACTATAGCTAAATTCTATTAGTAACATTTTTGTCTTTAGGATCATTTAATAGTTTTTCTTTGAAAAGCAATGACCTATGTATCCAATTACCACATTTATATTAAATCAATTGATTTGCTATGCTTTCTTTAACATTATTACAAGTTCTAATCAGTTTCTCTCTATATATTAAAATCCCAGAGATCCTCAGGACTTTGAAAGCTCTGTAAATCTTCTGCCACCTGAACCCCTCCCCAGCCAGCACATGCTGATGGGTGATAAACCAAAGAAAGTATTCCAGGTGTGTGCTGGTGACAGAGACCCATCCCTTGTATTTTGTGTTCCTTTAGATTTGTTGGTATCTGGGGCTTGTAGGTTGCTATATTGTCTTAAACTTTGCCTAAAGGGAGGGCTCCCCATCATTCCCTGGTATCAGCCAGTCCTTGACCCCTCTGCAAGTGGGAAAAGGAGGAGATGGGTTTGGACAAAACTACATTTTGAAGTCTATAAACCAAAATTTATTCGTGGTTGTACAGTCTCAAATATATATATATATATATATATTTTTTTTTTTTTTTTTTCTTTTCTGGAGATAAGCAAGTATTTAAAAATATCTACTTGACCTAAATATATGGCAAATAATATGAATTGTTTCTTTGCCTAGAAAGATAGTTTCTAATCTGGCCACAGCAAATATTTCCTAAAAATGTGAAACTCATGGAAAGGAAATGCAGGATACAGGAGCAGGCTGGTGGAGCAGGCTTTGGAGTCTCACTCAGCCCCCTGCGACTTCTCTTTGGACATTGGCTGGCTTATTTTTATGGCTGGGTTAAAATAAACATCTTTTCCGGAGCTATTCTGCCAGTCAACAATGCCATCCGAGAAAATGAGTGTTTTGCTTCCTTTAAAAATATACATGAAGATGCTTATTTGTGAAGAAGATTCTAGAGTTGGTACTCTTGGAGGTTAATCCTGATTAATAGGTGCTGGGCTGTATAATTTTACCTCTTACCTGAGGTTGAAGGTCTGGCCTTTAGCTACCCTGCAATTATCACCAAGTATCAGGACACACTTTGTGTGCCAGTGGTATAGCTTCACTGGGTATTGTTAACAACACCTTATCACCAGGATATGCTATTAAACAGCTCATCTTCCAGATTCTCACTAACCCCCTCTCATTTTCTCATCCTCATTGGCACCATAAAGAAATTTTGTTGGTGAATGTGCTGAGCTGAACTGTTTCCTTGCTCTGGAATGACTGTCAGCATTACAAAGGAGAAATCAATGTTGCTTCAGTACGTTCACCTTGGAGAAGTTAAGCCAACACCAAAATGGTCACTGTCACACATTGCATAAACTGGGGACTGGACTGTGGATAGCTAATCTTTTCCGAATTATGTCTTTATTCTTTTAATTCAATAAGTAATAGAAACTCCATACAATGCTTCCATCAACTTTTGGGAAATGTGTTTATTTTGCATTCTCTTTGGTTGTACCCATCAGTGACAGTTTGATGCTAAAGCATAGGAATAGTGAGGGTTTTAAATGTGGTAGCCCTGTTAGTTATTTCAGATATCACTTGACATCCTTGGTCTGCACCAATTTGCACATATAAAAGCTTCTCAAACAGGGTAAAATCAACCTAATGGTCTCGGCACTTGGAAGAGTCTGAGGCGCTTTGGGCTGCTGATTCTCCAGGCCCTCCTGTTTCCTCTGAACCAAAAAAAAATATCCTTGCAAAGGGCTGTGAATACAGATTGCATTGTTAACCAAGTCGGTTACCAGGCACTTTCTATATGTAGAAACTACTGGAGTTAGTTGGTTTGAAAGTGAAGGAACTTTAGAAATAGCACTTACCCCTAAATAAATCCAATCTAGGTTGAGCATTAGTGTCAGATCTATTTTTGACATCAGTGCCTGGCATCCCACGCCCGCTTTTGATTTGGGAGACACTGACAAATTCTGAGTACTATACCTATAATATCCCCAAAGCCACTTGAGTTACAATCTCACATAGCCATGACACCAACTCCAGTTCTTTTCAAAACAACAGATCTCACACTGAGCTCCTTGAAGGGGCTAGGTATTGTGATACATTCTTCATATATGTAATGTTATTTAATTCTAAAGTGTGTTCTGCTTTTTCCCTGCTTTATCTTTGCTGCTAAGTCACATACAATTTCCAAGCAACATCTTGTATACTTGGGTTGAGATGTACGATCACTTAAGTCACAAAAGTGCTGCCTCAGATTTGAACTACATGTTTCCAATGCTACTTAGACAGTTTTAGTCCAGGACTTCTACATGTTTTTGTTGTTAGTTTGATAATGCTATGATTAGAGAGAAATCTGAAGTGACATCCTGGGATGTTGGAGTGCCCCATTTCCTCAGTCACTCAAAGGCCTCTTATTGCTTGCTATATTTAAAGAGTAGAAAAATACTCCAGTATAGTTTTAACATGCCTCTTATGGGTCTACAGCTTGTTTGCCAGATGGGCTTCAAGATTCTACTGTCTTTAAGGTCTCTCAGAGTGTATGGATTTGTTGTGGCTGAGAAGGAGCTGACTTGGACTTCCACTGAGTGCTGGGACCTATCTGCAGAGCTATGAAGAATTACCAAGGACTCCTGGCTTCTCCCATTTCTGAGGTGACAGCACAGGTTCAGAGTGCTAATTCTCCAAACATCCTTAGGTGAAAACTACTGCCATGTTCCTTTAACCTGGTGTTACCCCAAATTACACACTGTTATAGCAATGATATTTGTGAAGTGTACTTAGAATTTTCTTTTTATATTGGAAAGGGAGAAGTTACATGGGTTTGTGCCAGAATAAACCTCATAGGACTTTTGAAACTCTTCCTTTTGTTCTTGCTACTACTAAAACATAGGGCATGACCTTAAACATTCACTTCTGTGGCATGCAAGAAGAAATATTGCAAAAGTGGTTGCATGTGCTAGAGAGTGGGTCCCCTAGGAAAAGCCTACACCCCCACCCTGAACCCCATTCTCTGCCCCTTGCATAAGAGAATAGTGAATGTTTCAAGACAGGCTTCTGCTCTGGCAAAATCCCAGATATAGCAGGGTAAACCAGAGTCCTATAGCCAGGTGCGTCCGGCATGAGTCACCCGTGCCGGGCCAGGTGAGACTCTGAGGTGGCACCTGCCTGTGGTTGGCAAGACTTCTGAGAGGGCGGCCTAATCCTGAGCAGTGATAACAGCGACAACAATAGTGGTGGTAACGGAGGGCTTCGGGTGTGCAAAGCGTGGTTCAGTCCGCAAAGGCCCAGGAGCTCCACCGCACACCCTGGTGAGTGTTATTATCTCCTGGGAGGGCAACAGGTTTACCTTGTGGGCAAATGCTCTGTGTGTGTGTGGGGGGGTGTAAAGCACCCGAGAGGTAACAAGAGTAGGTAATAACAGCGGTAGCAAATGCTAATGACTATAGCAAAAAAAAAAAACCTCACACAACCAAAAGTCGTATTTGGAGAATCAGAGTTAAAGGAGAATTTTCCTTTCCTATCTCTTTTGGACCATGGATTGTCAATGCCCCCAACAGGTCACAGACTCATGTTTCAAAATGAAGAGATGAGCACTGTCTGAAAGGATGTTTGCTCTGTATGTGTGGCAAGACTGTGGTCTACAGAGGACACACACACTCAAGGGCCTCTGATGGCCTGAAAATGATGTTACTAAGAAGGCACAAGTGCAAGACCAGAATAGTTCGGGTAAATTGAGATCAAGACAGCACACGCCAGCGTATGCTTGCTTGCAGTCCTGGGAGTGACGAGAACGTGTGCGGCCTGTGGCAAACTAGAAAGAGAACCCTGCTCTGCTCAGATCCAACTGATGCTGGCCCGTGAGTCCAGACCTTCCAGTTTTGGAAAGAAACCGGACATCCAAATTTTGGGGGAAAATCCCTGGAATTTCTCTCTTAAGGCAACCCTTCATTCAGATACCCCTCAGTTTTAAAGATGTTTAGCTTCATTAAACACATGGAGTTGGATGTCACAGAGCTGGCCTTGTCAAACTTCCCTCTAAATAAAAATCAATCAGCATATCCCTTTGGCTGTCCTCACTTGAAAATAGATTTCATGCGAAAAAAGACCAGAAACCTATTTTGATGCCTGCGTCACATCTCTCAAAGCCTGATAAAGCTCCTAACACAATGTCAGTGGGCAATGAATTGTGCAAACAACAAAGAAAGGATAAAAAGAATGAAGGGAAGGGAGGAAAAAGCACGAGGGGTAGGGCAGGGAAGAAAAGGGCGCAGTGGAGGAGGAAATCTAGAAGAGTGAAAACTGACCTGGATGTGGCGTCTGGAGGAGCCCTGCTGACTCTCATTGCCACGGCTCATCCGGGACCCTCCTCACTGTTCTCACTTGACCTCACTCACAGCCACACCTGGGCCCGGGTATCCCTGTCCTCTGCACTGGCTTTCTTTACGGCCTTGGCAAAGTGGATGCACAAGTCCCACATGTGGTGTAGAGTACACACACTACGTCAGACAAGTGATTACTTGGCCTGCACTGTCCCTGCCCTCTTACTGTAGTGAGCGCCAATTCACTGATTTCCTGAGCCTTATCCTTTCTATTTGGCTGTTCTGGCCCTGTAACAGTCTGATGTGGCAGTATTATCTTTATTTCCATTTCATAGATGAGAAAACTGAGGTCAGAGAGGTTATTTAACCCACTCAGGAACACAGGACTGTCACAGGAGCAGAGACAGAGTGTCTATTCCAGGACCTCTAGTCTTAACAGCCCACATTTCTGGTCATTATATTACAGTGATGTTTCCTACAGTTAGGCACTCTATTGATTTTTGCCATATTTGTGTAAGCCTGCACAATTATGCCCGTTATTTTGCTTTAAATAATTTATTTTAAAAAAGAAAGCCAGAGGACTATAGTGAATTAAAAATGTCACTTGCCACAAATAAGAAATAACTGGAAAATTAAATATGTCACAGAACTGTGGTACTGAAATTTTATTTCATAGGTAGTCTAGAGCTATAAGTCTGGGATCTGCTCTTAGTTCAAAAAAGAACCTTGGAAGTGTTAAGGAATCTTAAGGGTCTGGTGGCACTAACCTGACACTTAGCTTTGACTCACCGCACAGCTCTGAAGATAATGGGGCCTAGGTCAGAAGCTTTGTTGCTATGAGATTTAATCTTACTTGGTGGTATCTATCTGCCTTCTTAGGTGTGACTCACCATCCACAGGGAAGACAATGTGAAGTGTCCTGCTCTCTTTTTTGCCTTTTGAAAAGGCACATTCCTCCCCTGCCACAGGCCCCTGACCCACAGGGTCATTAGGGTTGTACTTTTAGGGGATCAAAGGAATGCATCAAGCCAGGAATGATGGTACACACTTATTATCCTAGAACTCTGAGAGGCTGAGGCAGGAGGATTGCAAAGTTGAGTCCAGGTTGGGCAATGTAGCAACTTAAGGAGAACCTCGCTATAAATAAAAAGGGCTGGGGGCGTAACTTAGTGTGAAGAGTGAATCTTCAGAACGGGACAGGAACCTCAGGTGCTGATAACCAGCAAAACCTAGATAGATGTTTTGCTTTGGCCCCACATTGGCTTTTCTCTGTCTCACCTCCCATGAGAACTTCTGAAGCTGCTTGCACTTCATTTTCTATCTCTCAGAATTCATGAAGTCTTCCTTACTTTGTTAATGATGTTTCATGGTATTTTTATATTGTTATATGACATAACTTTTAGGAAATAGGGAGAAAGAAAGAGACCTTGGAGAGGGCTCTGAATCTTTGAGCCTGGGGAACTGACACCTTGGAGAAAGTTGGCGAGGCTGAGGTTACCAGTTTGGGTGCCTATGCACAAGGACATCTGTAAACTGGGTCACTGACCTTTTGTGATGGGTGACAAGACGTGTGTGTGGAGCCGGGATACATCAGCAGGGAAGGTGTCCACACTTCATTTAGATCTCCCCAGTGGGGCCGTTGGTCCTCAACCCTTTGGTAGTGAGCATCTGCGCTGACCATTTCTCTGACATGAGATTCTCTAAGAGTGAGGGCTCCCTGTAGAAATGTCCATCTGAGGGATCTACTTGACCCAGCTCTGTGTGTAGCTAATTTGTAAATCTGCTGGTACCTTGCTTTTAGTGGAGACAACAATTTTATGTTAACTATCTTACTGTAATGATCCTGATTTATCATTGACTTTTTTAGCATTCATGTAAAAGAAATCCTTTCAAAATGCAGGAGATTATCACCTGAACCTGTTTCACAAGTGATTCATTTCTGTCAATATTCCAGTGAGAGGGGGAAGCTTTTGTTTACATAACACACCCGGGAGATTACAGAGAGCAAAAGACCCCCTGTCAAACATGACTGTAAGTAAAACATATCTAAACACACACAACTAACTCCCTATGAAAGATGAAAGGAAGAAGAAAGTTGATTATAATGCCAAGATTTGAATTCCTTTGAATTTTAGCACAAGTGGCTTTCCATAGAATTCAATGTTAAAAATTGGGTCTGAACAAAATTAAAAATGCGCCTATGCATTTTTTAAAAAAATGTTTCAAAACCTTATTTAAAATAAAGGCATAAAGCCTGATTTCTTTCTAGAAAATATGTGTTTATTCTAGGCAAGGTGCTAGGTATACTAGTATATAGAGACTTACTGTCTCCCAAGAGAAACACACATTACAAATGATGATGAAAGTAGACTAAAGGGATTGAAAAATAAAGGTGAACTCAAGTGCTAGCCAGTTCACTTCTGTGTTGCCTGCAAAGGGAGAGTCTATAGAGGAGGTGAGATTCAGTTAGGTCTTGAGGGATGGGTAGGACTTTCTGAGCAGCAGCGAAGGGTGAGCAGAGGGAGAGTGAAGAATGAGAGCAAAGACCGGACAAGAGCGTGCACACCAGTTGCAGAATGGGACTGAAAGCGGGCATGCTGTGTGTGTTTGAGGGGACAGTACAGAATGTAAGTTGGCCAGGCGAGCAGGAGCTCACTGAGAAGGCCATCAGATGGTGTCTGGATTCACCCAGCAAGTCATGGGCAGCCGTGGATATTTTGATTTGGAAAAACAGGCAACGTTTACACTGGCCCTTGGAAAACCATCTTTCATCTATCTAACACTAGTGTTGCTTTTTTCCTCTTTTTTGTGTCATCTTATATGTGGTTACAAATATCCTCTGTGGCTGAGACAGAGGATATTTCTTTTGGTGGGACTCAGTATATTTACCCCACCAGCAGCTTGGGTTGTTCTAGTGGCTGAAGTCCAGCGGGCAGGAGGAGAAAGGGTTGTCCTCCCTTTGCATCTCTGGTTAGTTTTCTAATTCGTGGGACATTATTGAGAGGCTTATAGTAAGAAAGAGGAGAGAAATCATGTATATCAGACTTTGTCTATTCTGTAGGAAGACGGGGGTGCAGGGCTCTTCAGATCAAGTTAATCAATACATACAAATACACTAATTGAGTTGAGTTGGACTGAAGATGGATCCTTACCTTGGTACAATTACGTGGACAGTCCATGCTTCCAATTACACCATTTTTCCCTCCAAGAGGAATATCAAGCATGTAACATTCTCAGGGTGGAAAGAAGGGTGGCCGCTGGTATTAAAGGGAAGGAGAGGCATGCTATCATGAGTGCATACGATCTCCAGGGCCTTTAATGGCATCTGCGTTCCTGCGCAGGAGCAGAGGGCAAGGCAGGACCAAGGGGCCAGCTGATGGGGGAAATTTTATTGCAAACCGTGAGACTTTTGCTCAGGTCGCTGGCCCTGCAGACACGGGTTTCACGGTGGTGAGAGAGTGGGGGGAACAGTTCTCAGAGGGACTGTGTCATCAGGACAGTACCGCCCCCGCTAACCCTTCTCGCCCCCTCCCCAACCCGTCTCACAGATCTTTCCAGGTAGGCAGGCTCGAATCCTCTTGCTCTACCTCCCCCGACCCCAGCACTTTCTGCTTCTGAACTAGAAATGAAAAACACAGCCTGTAGTTCTTAGTACTGAACTTTCAACATTCAGATCTAGTGTTGAACATGTCATCAGAAAGAGAAAGTTGTAAAGCTTTTCCTTTTTTTCTTCCAGTTTTCTCCCTTTCGGATTCTCTCAGGAATCTTTTCATCTGAGCTCCCTGGGGAGGCGCAGTGACACTGTGGGAAACATTCCAGTGTCTCTCAGGTGGTGGGAGGGTTCCCACTGTCAGTTTAAAAAATAATGATCTGTAGCCAATTAAAGAGCTGAGAGAGCCTCACACTTTGAGTGGGTGATTCCTTTAACCAGGTAATTCTTCTAAGCGGGTAATTCCTTTAAGCAGGACCCTTCACGGCCCTGTAAAACTGAAGACCATCAGGAACTCTTGAACTGTTTCAAATTGTTTTCAAATGGGTCTGAATGCTGTTGAGAAATGCGTAATTTACAACCTTAACACTTGATTAGGTGTTAAACGACTGTCGGGAGAGATGTCCTTGGTAATCCAGTTACCATCTAGACTCTAATTATCACTTCACAGAAGAAGTAAGGCCGGGTAATTGAGAACCAAAATTCTTAAAGGGCTTGAAGTGGTCATTTTCTTATGCAGTTAAGCAAATTATTTCTCTACCTAGAAGGTGTCTAATTGGTGCCAATTGATGGGGAGAAAGAAATGGTGTGAAGACTTTCAGGAGTGAGTTAGTCAGGGGCTCTAGCCAAGGCACCTGCAAGTTACACCGGGTACTAAGAGGTCTCTCTGAATTTCAAAGTTTTATTTTATTTAAAATGTGTGTTAAAGGAGGGAGAGAAAGAAAGCAGAAGACAGCCAGGAGGACAGAATGTAATTAAGAGCCGATGGCCATACCTCTCCCCCGTCTGTCATTACCGAGGATTTGTTCTCTGATGAGACCCCATTTCACCTTGTGTTAGTTCCCACTGATCACTATCAATTATTTAAGCCACAAATGCTACGCCATCCATTAAGCCAAGAATGGGGAGGATGAGCCAAATCTGTCTGAGAAGGGTCCGTTTCCTGCTGAATTCAGTAGGAAACAGGTACTCCATGTGTGTCTTTCAGTTTGACCGCTTTTCTCTGCCCTCCACACCCAGTCTTAAGTGCAGCCCTGCATTCATGTACCCGTAATGTCTGCACTAGGTGCAAGGGAGGGAGAGTGGGAGAATGGGACATGGTCCTTGTCTTCAGCAGTTTCCATTCCACCCAAACATCAATGGAAAGATAGTGGTGCTAGGCTTTAAAGGGGGCTAAGAAACATCTGGGTGCTGCCCTTACAAATTTGGGGTGATTAGCAGATGCTAGAGAATGGCATGTTAGATTGCCTTGGTTACAAATAAAGTTGACAGGAGAATGTAGGTTAGATCTGTGGCCAAGTGGGTTTACCTTTTCACCGGGGAAATCAGCACTTAGCTACGGTCACTGGAACAGCTGGTCAGCTGCGGGATCTAAGAACAGACCAGAATATACATGTCCTCTGGTTAGGCTGGCTCCAGGAGAGCTTCTTCCTAACACTCCAACAGAGAAGTCACACCTGCTGCGGACAAGACTGAGTGGGAGGGGAGGCCCAGCACGTATTCCATGTGGAAAGGAAATACAAGGCTCCTACCTATGAGAGAGTCCTAGAATCCGGTAAGTGGAACAATTCGGTGCTTAATTCCCTACTTTCATGTGTGTGAGCTCAGAAGTACAATTTTACCCACTGTTCTAAAAACTAGGGCACAGAACCAACACATTCCAGCGTCACTATCCTGTTATGCCTGAGAGGCAGGGATAGACTTATCCCTAACTGCTAAGTGTCAATCTGGCACAGTACATGTAAGGGTGAGCAGGACAGATTTTCAGGTTCTTCTGGCTTCTCTCTCTCTCTCTCTCTCTCTCTCTCTCTCTCTCTTGCATGACAAATGCAGTGTATGTTTACTATATTTGGAAAATACCCAGATATAAAGAAAAAATAATATCCATTATCTCATCATTCAAAAAGATATCAGATACCATTCAGTTTTTAAAAAATATTTTCCTCTCTCTAAACATTGTTTACTCACAAAATTCCTTGTATAATATATGTGGAGTTTTATGTTCTGATATCTCCTTATATCCTAAATAATTTTACATGTTATCAAATAAATTTAAGAGTAAGATTTTTATATAGGGCAGACACAAGATATTGGCACAAGCAAAGATTTCTTGAGAAGGACTCAAAAAGTTCAGTAAATAAAAGCAAGAATTGATAAATGAGATTATATCAAATTAAAAACTTTTGCAAGACAAAGAAAACAATCAAGAAAGCAAGGAGACAACCTACAAAATGGGAGGAAATCTTTGCCAGCTATTCGTCTGACAGAGGACAAATTCTAGAATATGGAAAATAATTCAAAATAACAACGAAGAACAGGTAATCTAGTCAATAAATGGGCTTAAGTTCTGGAAGACACTTCTCAAAAGAATAAATTTGAATGACCAACAAATACATGAAAAGTTAAAAATGCCGAACATCTTTAGCCCTCAGGAAAATGTAAATCAAAACTACATCCAGATGCCAACTCACCCCGGTGGAGATGGCTGTTACACACAAAACAAAACCAAACAAATGCCGGTGAGGATGTGGAGAAAAAGGAACCCTTATGCACAATTGGTGGGGATGCAAATTACCATAGTCACTATGGAAAACAGTACAGAGGCTCCTCAAAAAACTAAAAATAGAGCTACCATATGATCCAGTCGTACCTCTCCTGCGTATGTGCCTGAAGGAAATGAAATGAGCAGACAAAAAGATACTTCACATCAACAGTCACAGTTGCCAAGGTATGGAGCCAACTTAGGTGCCTATCAAGAAATGAATGGGTAAAGAAAATACGGTATATGTACACAACGGAGTAGTAGTATGTCATAAACAAGAAGGCAGTGATGTCACTTGCAGGAAAATGGATGAAACTGGAAGTTATCATGTTAAATGAAATATACTATACACAGAAAGACAAGTATCATGTGTTTTCTCTCATGTGTGGAAAAAAACCCAAATAAGAAAACAACCCCCACAACAGCTAATAAGTAGAAAAGGGATTAAGAGGGAAAGAGAAGGAGACTGTCAAAGGGAGGAGAGGGAGGACAAGGGAGTTTTAGGAGGAGTGGATACAAGGAAAGTCCTATACATGCATTTATGGAGACGCCATAGAGAAACCTATTAACATGCATAATTAATATGAATTAATAATGATAATTTAAAATGATGAGAGCCTATAGATTTGAGAACTATAAATTACTGTGGACAGTTAAGAGATTAGTTCTGTGAGGCTGTCTCAAAGGAGAGAGCATAGCTGTAATGCACTGGGATATAGTTGTCACCTAATAAATATTTGTTGGAGGCATATGACCTCAATTTGCATTTTTAAATAGTTTTCAGCAAATATTTGATTCATATGTATATTTCAGGAGGAGTATGTCATGAAATAAAGAGTGCATAATATGTTGTATTTTATTTAAAATGTCATAATTTTAAAAGAAAATGCACTTGAAACAAAATGTTTTAAAAAGTAAAAATTTGATTTTAATGGGTACATAGGATTTTGTTCTATGTGCTTATTTTTGGGTATGTAGGTTATTTCCAACATTCTTTTTAACAAAGAAATTTATTATATGTAAATATTTGCTTCTCTGGTTTCTTTCTTTCTTTCTTTCTTTCTTTCTTTCTTTCTTTCTTTCTTTCTTTCTTTCTTTTTTCTTCAGACAGGGTCTCCCTATGCAGTTCAAGCTGACTTTGACTCACTATGTAGCCCAAACTGGCCTCAAACTCAGGTGATCCTCTTGCCTCAGTCTCTTGAGTGTTGGGATTATAGGTGTGCATACAGTTTTCTCTGGTTGTTTCATAGAGTGGAGTTGCTAGGGTTGATGTTCGGATGTCTTAAAGCCATGGTGCATTAGGAAATATTTAACAACAGGTTGTCAGAAATAAAAGTTTGATTTGTTGGCTTAATATTCAGCTTACACAATTTCTGAAAATGTAACAGTTGTCTGAGTACACCAGAACAACACTACAAGGCTTTAAGATATGTGTTTTGCTCTTTTACAACAAAAAGCTTGCCTCTGATTATGTTATTTCCACAGCAAGTGAGATGTCTTAGATCCTGCCTTTTAGCCTGGCAGCTCCAGACAGATCAGCTGCCAAGGTGAAAGGTAAGTAAACTCTTGAGTTCTACCTGCATGAAACATCCAATGTACGCCAGACGATGAGCAGGAGAAATAAGTTTTCCTAAAAAACTCTTCTACATACATAAATGGGGAAAGGGGGAAAATTAAATTCAGAATTTGTTTTAGATTCTATGTAAGACTAAGTTGAAATATTTATTGAGCAAAATGGTTACATGCTTATATCCCTATCCTTCATGTAGATGCTTTGCTATTAAATTTGACAGTTGATCTTGTATGCATCATGGATTGAATGGATGGGGACCTTGAACATGGAAGAGCATGGTGGTCCCCTGGCTTAGCCACTAACAGCTCTTTAACCTTACGTCACACCCTGCCTTTTCTGTTGGCTCTCTCCCCAAGAAATAGAATGAACTGTAGAGTGGAAGTCTCCATCCGTACATGGGACCTATAAGTTGCTTCTAACCAAAACAATGTGGTAAATATGATAGGATGTTCCTGCAGTGTGTATGTTACATTATTGAGGCTCTGTCTACCTCTCAAGTCACTCTTGGTCTCCTCCTCGTTTTGTCGTGAACCGTACGTGGAAAGTTCCCCGTGGCAGGGACATGCAGGCAGCCTTTGGTGGTTGAGTGCCTCAGTCTTACAATCCAACAAACTGAGTGTTCCTAGAAGCAGAACTTCCCCAGATTAAATCCACATGAGAACGCAATCTGGCTGTCACCTCGACTGCAGCCTGCTGGAACCTGGGAGCAGAGTGTGGAGAAGTTTGGACTTCACTTCTTTGCCCGTACAACTGTTTGCAACTAAGCTGGTGTAATTTGTTACAAAGCACCAGGAAACCATTGCAGTTTTCCACCATAGCCTGTTTTAGGGCTGGTACAGACATTTTTAGTCCTTGATGTTTCACTATTATTTTCCCCTTGTCTACTTCTTTTATTCCTGACTAAATCTTTGTTAGCAGTCACTTTATTGAACTCTCCAAACTTCTCCTGTATAAGCTTATCATTGTTTCTTGCTGAGACCCTGAATAATACAAGGCCTTACTTCAGTTCCACACTCTCACACCAGGGGCTTCCCACACAGTAGTCTCATGCCTAGAAAACCATCTGCCCTGGTTGTGGGTCTCTACCTTGACTTAGCTCAGTAGGTCTCAGAGTGTGGGTCCTGGGCCTGCAGCATTAATATCAACCTAGGAACTCATAAGAAATGCAGATTCACAGGCCCCAGCGCAGACCTATTGAATCAAAAACTCTGGGGCTGGGCCTGGCAATCTATGTTTTTAACCAGCCCTTTAGATGGCTCAGAGGTAATAAAAAATTTGGGGAAAACTGAAGGAACTTGCTATCACCTCGTTTAATACCCAGTGTAGACTCAGACTTCATCGCTTATCTTTTGTACATTTTTCATGGCGCCCTTTGTCTTCCTCTGTGGGTGTAGCCCCTGTAGTCATTTCGCTAAAATTTGTTTTCCTGTCATCCTACGAGCCTAGCAGTCCACAGTCTGCTTTGCACCTGCTGGAATCATTCCTGCTCTACCTGGAACTTGAACTATTGTGGGTGTGCAATAATTATTTCTTAAACAAATAGATCGAATGAACCGTTTGGGCCTCAGCTTACTTATTTGTGAAAAGATAACTGGCTGGCTTTGTTCAGGATAGAATGATTAAGTTGTAGATTTTGGCTCTGGGCAAAAGTTCTGCTTTGCAAAGATCTATGTTGTGGAGGTTAATTCTCATCCTTTACAACCATTTTTTCTCCATGATCACAAAGTTGCTGATTTACACAAATATGTTATACAACATCGCTCACTTTATAAATAGCTTAGAACACAGTTTGGATGAATTACTTTCAGAGTTCTACCTAAAGAATCTAACCAAAGAACACACATACTGTTGCTCAACTCAAAATACTTAACTAGCTTTGTATTAATTTCATATTTCTCATATATCCATTTGTTCATTCACCCACTCACCTATGCCTTGCAACAAATATTTATTCTATATCAGAAACAGTGCTTAGGATGTGCATACCCCACAGCAGGTACAAATGGCCAGAGCTGTTGTACTGTTTTTTTGAAGCCATAAACTATAGCTTTGGGCATAGTGACAGTGGGGTAAGATCCAAGATAACTTTGTTAACTTGTGGTGTTCTTGCTCCTGAAAGTGCAACTCAGACTTCTGACTCACGAAAAGAGATGGGAGCCATTGGAGGTTTGAATGGCGGTGAGGCGCGGACATGCAGATCTAGCAGGACTTGCTCTGGTTTCTTTCTTTCTTTCTTTTTGGGCTTTTTGAGACAGGGTCTCACTGTGCAGTTCAGGCTGGCCTTGAGCTCACTTTGTAGCCCTGGCTGACCTCAGACTTGCAACAATCCTCCTACCTCAGCCTCCCGAGTGTTGGGATTACAGGGATGCTCCACCATGCCCAGCCTGCCCTGGTTTCTGTGTGGAGAGGAATGAGGAGCTACAGAGTGAAGGTGAAGCCATCTGTTAGAAGTTACAGTGGCGCAGACAGAGGTGATGGTGGTGGGGTCAGGGTGGAAGTATCCCAAGTGGAGGTATAGTTAGCTTCTGGATATATTTTGAAGATAGCTCTATTAGGATTTGCCTGCAGAGAGGATCTAGAGTAAAAGAAAGAAGTCTTAAATAATGTGTCTGTATTCCAGTTTTGTTTCCCCTATATCCATTTTTTAGCCCATCTTCAGTGTTGCTTCCATCAGAAGCTTAGCATTTCTTATGGTCCGAGCAGCTCTCAGGTCTGTTTATTCTTCTATTTTTACCTAATGGTAAAGAAGTGAGTCCTGGAATGGCATCTCCTTGGCCCTGATGGGTGCCGGTGCCATCACTCGTTTTGTTTGCTTAGGCCGCGCTCTCATCCTTGCCTGGCCTGCCTGGAGCCACATTCCCATGTGAGGCAACTGTTGTGGGTAAGAGAATGTCTTACCCTGATAAACCTGAGAACGTACTGTAAGCAAATACACGGCTGGGTAGAGCTGAGTATGGGTGCATTAACAAATCCCATCTCCAAAATTTTCCAAGCAAATTGACAGAGTTTATTTTAACATAAGCAGGTAAACTCTGCGTGTCTGGTAGAACCATTCTTAGTTTTATTAGCAGTAAATCTCTTCTTTATGCAGCTGTAAACCAATGGCTAATACATGAACAGACATATATATTTGGAGGGACAAGAAAAAAAGAAACATAAAGAAAGATTTATTTTAAAAGTTTGGCTTTTAGCGTAGTAAAACCACACCAGAAAATCAACCTTCCTCTAAAAACAGTGTATAATTCGAACTAAAAATATCACACCCAAATTTGGAGGAAAATGCTATCAACTAAAAAAATATATATTAAGTCCCTATGAAAAATGCAGCCAAAATTTCATTTGGTAATTTCATCACTTCATTTTGCAAAGGGGTAACTGTGGCAACCGAAAAAGCGTTAAGGCTCTCTGCCTGCGCGCGCACCTCGGTTGTGGCAGGTTATTTATGTGTTATTCTTTCATGAAGGCCAATGAGCGGTTACACTGAAAGAGCTTCCCTCACCCCTTCCTATTTCTTTCTCTTTTTTTTGTTCGGCAGGTGCCTAGATTTTCCTCTTTGCACAGGACAATGAAACAGCAGAAGATCTGGGAAAAGCAGTAGTGAAAACAAAATTCCATGTACAACTGTAACTAAAACCACGAAATGAATAGCAATCCACTTAACCCTGTTTTTATTAAATCATAACTAATGACTTATAAGTTAAGAAGGAAGTACATAAGTCTGAATGAATACGGTTGATGGGTGTAATGATAGAAGCAGGGCAGGTAGAATTCAGTTTTATTTTATTTTGGCACGTGTGCTTTTTGTCTTTTTTGCCAAAGTAAATCCTTCACTTTTGAAGGGTTTGCTGTTGGATGTTTGAAGAAGCTTCCATTCTGAAAGAGCTTGTCTGAGTTGAGGGTTTTTTTTTTTTTTAAATATTAATCTCTTACAATAAATAATTTCAGGATAGCCTGTCTTAAATCAATTTGGAAACAACTCTGGCAGAAACAATATAATACAGAAAACAGAGATCCACAAAAGCTATTGTGAGATTTAGGTCTATAAAGTGACTGGGGAGATAGTTTAGTCAGCCACTGCAGTGTAACTAGTGTAACAAACATCTTCAAAGATGTTCGCTAAAAACGACAAGCACTTAATGCTTGTTATAATCTATGCATCTACCGGGTAGAGTCACTGACCTGGCTGAATACCGACCTCCCCTGCGTCCCCTCACACTCCTGTGGTCAGGTAGAGGGCTGGCAGAGTCTGGCTGCTCTAGGACAGCCACGGCTGGGACCAGTCATCTTGGCGCTCTGTGATTCCTTTCTCCTCCTGGCAGGCCAGGCCAGACTTGTTCCCAGGGTAGGTTTCCGCCCAGTGGGGAGGAGAAACACGGAGGGCCTCTCAAGGCCTAGGAACTAGGTTAGAATATTGTCATTCTGACCTTACTCTATTTGCAAAGCAATACAGATTCAAGAGCAGGATAATATATGATACCAGGGGCTGGTATGGTGATGGGGCACTGCAAACTTCCCTTGGATACAGGAGGAAAAGAATTGGGGCCATTTTAAAAAATTCATCTACCACAGGAAACTTGAGTAAGCTCAGCTCACATAATAAACACCTTATTTTTAGGGGAGGGAGAGTAGTATAAAAATAAACATCATGTGTGAAAGAAGTTCCCATGCCCAATTTAGAAACAATCTGGTTTATTAAAATAGAAGCATCCCCCAAATATTCCTTTTTTATTTTTTTCATTTCTACCATTTGTGGACATTTCCACTACATGGAGAAAAATTTTCATATTTAATTTACTTTCTACTTTATTGGTACTTGAATAACTTTCACCTTTTTTGTTAAGGTATTACTATGGAGTTCAGGCTTCTCATACCATCAGAAGCCATTTTTCTATTCTTCTAAGTATGCTTTTATGTTTGTCTTTAAATTAATTGCTGTCTGTAGTGGAGTAATTGGAATATTTTGTGAAATGGAAGGCTATGATTCAGTTATTCACTTTTTAAAGAAATACTGACTGAGTACCTCTGGATAGCAGAAAACGGGGTCATCAGTTAGGATACCATGGAGAACAAGGCAGAATCCTCATTCTCAGGGAGTTGTACTTTCTACCAGGATGGGCAGGAAGCAGACAAACAGTGACTGATCGTGAGAAGAGCTCAGAGTCCAGCGGGGCATTGGATAAATGGTTGAAGAAGCACTTCTGTGGTCTAGAAACACAGTCCTACCTCCACTTACAGGAGAGAAGAGAAGTGAAAAGCAGAAACTACTTTAAGCAAAGGAAGGCACCCCTAGGAAAGAGCCAGGGGAAAGAGTTTCAGAGGAGAGCAGGTCTCGATGCAGCCTCTGAACTCCTGCATGGAGTGTTTTAGGATCAGAAACTCAGTGTCTTGGTACTGTTCCTGCTCCGTCTCACCCTCTAGATTCATAAATCACTGGTGTGCTGTTCTTCCAGTGGTAGCACCTGTTCCCTTTATTGCAGGGCTGCCTTGAGGCGCTGACTTCATTTTGCCACTCTCTGGGGAGAGCTATGAGTCCTGGAAATGTCTGTTCTACTCCTGCACTGACAGTGGATGGCCATGAGGGTATAAATCCTCAGCCCCTTTGCCCCAATGAGGATACATCTCCAGAGCTCACCTGTGCCATTGGGCTAAAGATGACCTGAGACTTGTCTTAGTTTTTCACTTTTGTTGCTGCATTTCCTTCCCTTCCTGTTCCCACTTTCACAGTCTCCTACTGTTTTTCCTGGGAACACCTTTTCCATGGCCTCATGTGAACTCTTGTTTTAGAAATGATTCTAGTGCACCCAACGCTAGGCAGCCTACGCAAGTGGGGCATATTGAGCGGAGAGGGAGGAGTGAGACGAGGAGCAGAAAGAGGCGAACCAGCCACGGCGCTGTAGGGCACAACACAAACAGTGGAGTGACTTAACCTAAGGTTGGAAAGAGATCACGTGTTTAGGAGAGGCACTGGCTGGAGAGAATTGCCTGGAGGAGGAAAGAGTTAACCCTTAAATCAAATCCAGGGGCAGTTTCTGCCCTTGTGTTAACATGGCTACCTATTTCCTTTTATCTCTGCAGCTGGAATAAAATGATCTTACCCTGGGCTCTGCCTCAAAGATGGTGTGAGAATAAAAAGAAAAATGATTTGCATAAACTTAGCACTCTGGGAAAAAGTGCCTAATAAAAGTCACAGATATTATTGATAAAAATAAAAATAGCAATGCAAGCCCATAAACACTCTCTGGAGAATTTTCATATATCAATGGAAAAATTAAGTGTTACATTAAAGACTATGTAACTGTTTCTAAGTTTTTCTTTTGTTCCAACTATTGGTGCTCTTTTGAATGTTTGTAGAGTCTGATGTAAACGTTTGCCCCCAGCTTGTTTTTCTCTGGGGTACAGATGAGGGCCTTTTGGGAAATGGCAGTGTTGATAACAACATTTTAAGATTTTTTTCCTTTAAGGGAAAGAAATAGCTTATTTTGAAATTAAAAGAAAAAACACAAACTGTTTTATAAGTCAAAGTAAAATTCTTGTTGAAAAACATTGGCTTGTGTTCTAGATAAGTACACACACCCACATAATCACCCACAGTGCAAGTGAGTGTGTGTGTGTGTGTGTGTGTGTGTGTGTGTGATGCAGTGATGCAATATGCATGCAACTTTGGTAGACATTCTCTGCTCATTGAATGCCTTTCCCTTCAGTGTTCCGAAAGTGACAGATGGATCAGCAATGACTGAGAAGCAGTTAGACATATCTGGCCAGCATGGTTTTGATTGTGTGTTGAGTTGTCAGCCAGCTACATACCAAACTGTTATTTTAGGACGCTAGATGAGAACTATCATGTGTAAACGGGAAATGAAAGAGAAGCAGGAAATGCGACAGACACTCGATATGCGTGGAGGATGGAGCAAATGAAACGAAGTGGGAGCGACAGGGCCTATGCTAGCTAAGAAGTCCTCTTGGGCCTCTAATTCTTCTCCATAGATATATCATCACTATTCCCCCTGTGAAATAAGGCACCTGTGTGGTTCATGCCACATCAAATTGTCTGTCACACAAGGACTCACAAAAAGCAATAGATTCTAACAGGCGGGTGTGATTGTTATTGTATAAATTCTATTCTAATCGACTGGTTTCATAATAAAAATCTCATCACTGAAATAACGAGTGACACCCAGTAGTCTCGGGATTATAGTGCAGGTCTCCAATAATCCTGTAAGTTCTTCTCTCTGTGGTTTTCTGTATTGCATAACAGGCATAGTCTCAAATGCAGCAAAAATTACTGGCATGCTTGAGTGTCAGAGGAACAATACTTAGGTCCAGTTCTGGAAATGATAAAATACCTCAATGAAACCAGCAAGTCAAAGAGATCTATAGGAAACACATGAAAATGTTTGCTTTTCTACATCTCCATCAACATCATCCTGGTACTTTAAATCTATATATGCTCTAAAATAAGCTCTGCATGACAAAAGATGTCAAAATTAGCCCGAACAATCCAGTGCAGTCTAGACTCTACCTGAGGGGAATGCTAGTTAAAGATGAGAATATACATTAAGACTCTTTTTAAACCGCCAAATTGGATAGGACCTCCAAACTTCTCTCTTTCATTTCCTCTCCCTTTTTGGAAAGTGGCATTACAGGTCTGAATAATGAAGTAGATTTTTGCCTGTTTTAGTGTCTCATCCACTGGCCCCTTGGGAGTGTTGGGAGATGGTTATAAAGGTTGAAAAATTGTAGAAAAAGTGACCGTTACATGCAATATTGCTAATAATTGCTACCTATGCAGTTTTAGATATTTTAGAACTCAGTTCCCAAATGATTCTGCCTTATTGTCCTGGTCCTCGTCCTTCTTACTATCTCCTCTACAGTGCAGGCCCCTATGCAACTAAGCCTACCTGATCCAACATTTTTTCACTAACTTTTCAGGTTTACTTCTTTTGAATGTGTAGTTTTAAATATGGCAGAATATTTCACTTCCACTGTAAAAAATTCATAGAATGTATATTTTAATAAATATGTATTCAGTGAGTGAGTTAAAAACAATTAGAAAATGAAGGAAGACGTGAAGAACCAGTTATAAACCCACTCTGCAGAGATGAACAGTAATAGTTCCTCAGAATTTTAGGTAACTCTAAAAACAAAAGTGAGTCCTTGTGTCTTTATTCTTTTGTTACATACTTCCCTCCCATACTTCGATGAACAGCCTTCTGTAACAATCAAGCTGTCTTATGCACCATACTTTTAATGGCTATATAATAATCCACTTTATAGACTATGATCATGAATTGTTTAATGAAGATCTTATATTTCATGATAGGTCAACATGGGTTCATCAGTTGTAACAAGTGTACCAGTCTGTTCTGTGCTGTTGATAGTGGAGGACCTTATGCCTATGTAGGGGTAGAAGGTGTATGAGAATTCTTTGTCCTTTCACTGAATTTTTCTCTGAGCCTAAAGTTACTCTTAAAAATAAAGTATATTAAAATGATTCTATTTTTTAACATTGACAGCATCATTTTTTGAATTTATTGTTTGGCACATTCATTTTTGCTATTGTAAATGATAGTTAGATCTTTGATGTTGTTCTCCAACTGCACATGTTCTAATTATTTCCTTAGGATAAATTTCCTGGAAATGAAGTATTTGGGCCAAAGAATATATATATATATAGGTAATACCAATGAGAAAATCACTCAGGGAAGCGTTTCTTTGCCTAAGCTCTGAGATTGATCCATTTCCAACTAGAACTCTGAATTATAACCTCCTTAAGAACCTCAGTCTTTCAGGGCCTGTGACTTGCATATCAGGTTATCAATATATATATACATTAAATCAAGTTATTTGAATAGATCTTTCCTGTGGCCTTGATTCTAGCTCTCTTATTAACTGAATTGCCTTTTCCAGCTAAGAAACAAGGAGGAAATGAGAGAGTGAATACCCCCTACTATCTCTAAATCCTTAATTCAAGTTCAATTAATTAAGCTAGGCCATGACTGGTGAACTACAGCCCTTGGGTCAAATCCAGCCCAATTTTGTATGGCCTGCAAACCAAGAATTATTTATAAATTTGTAAATAATTGAAAGAAATCAAAGATGAATGATATTTTTGATATGTGAAATTTACATGAAATTTAATTTCAGTAGTATTAAATAAAGTTTTATTGGAATACAACTATGTATTTACATCTTGTCTACCACTGCTTTTGCATTAAAGTGGCAGACTTAAGTATTTGGAACAGAGACCCACAAAGTCTAAAGTATGTATTATTTTGCATTTTTCAGAAAAAATTTGCGGAACTCCAAGATAGATATTGGCCAACGCAAGCTGAGTAATTCTAAACTCTAGAAAAATGAAATTTACAGAGATGTCCTCACTAAATTAGCATTCTTAGAGAGCTGCAATTTCTTGCACTTTTAGTGTATGGGTGAGATATTACTATCTTAGCCATGGCCCCAGCATTCCATAGGTGAAAAAAATCTAGCACCTTAAATTCTGGCTCTACAAAATGCACAGAGAGGGGGTTTCCACTGTGAGAACTGACAATTTCCCAACTTTACAGTGTTAGCATCATCGACACCAAATCCTGAGGGCATGCTTTGGCTAGTGTGGCTGACGAGATGAAGTATGGCTCCCTTATTAACTTGTCAAAGTGCGGTGCAGCTGCATCATTTGCTCACCCATTTGCTTAACTTAAATAAAGGTTGGTGGTTAGGCTTCTGTTGCATTGTGCTCTCCTGCTAATTATCAGTGTATTTGTTTTAGAGACAATTAGCCACCTGGTTCATTCTCCCACTGAAGTCAGGTCATCATGAGTTACATCTGCTTTCAGGCCTCCTCAAGTCCAAGACATAATAAAAAAGATGATGGCTATGATTATAAAGAGCGTGCGGGGTTGGGCATCAGTGGTATAGCATATTGAATTCCCAAGGAGGATTGAGTTGCATCATTGTAGTCTAAGAAGCTCCTCTCCGCCAGTCACAAAAGAAGAATGTGAACTGAGAACTCTTATGGAGAGCCAGAAAACCTTTAGCAAGTCGTGAGAGTATTTGCAAAAGTAGACACTAATAATGGCAAGGTGAAGTGAAACACAATTCCTCCCTGGGGCAGTGTGCTGATACAACAAAAAAATGACAAGTAAGCAAGTCTTAGTACTTGTGGAATTTGCATAAAACTGAAGTTGTTCAGACCTGTGGGTGTTGCCTTTTTTAAAAATGTGCCCGATAATGTGACATAATATTATGCATAATACACATTTGCTTTTATAATCCCATATGCTCTGGCAAAACTTAGCATGTTGGAACTAAGGCTATATTATGCTAGATCCTTGCTGAATCACACTGAATGTGGAGACATCCTTTGCAGCTTTCTGAACTTGGGAGGCTGAGGGGCTGTGACAATAAGGGAGCTGGCCTAGATGGGTACCTTGTTCTGAGGACGTTACATCAGGGAAGAGAGGGAAATCAGGTCCGACAGTCATAGTGTCATTGATGTAGTGAGGGACTTTGCTGTAAAAGGCCTGGATTCAATAGCATGGAAGTGAGTGCTAAAACAGTTTGTTAGGCTATCTTACTGCTAGTCAAGTTATGATACTTGAGCTCTACTGGATTGATTTTGGGAGCCGCCGGGGCAGTAGTGGAACACACTTATGGTGTGTCTGGGGGTCTGTGTCTGGTACCCAGCCCTTTCCTCTCTGGTGCTGCTGCCCTGGTCTATTTCCTGGCTTCCAAGAACTCAGCAAAGCTGCTGCCATGAACTCAGTGGCTTTGTTCTACCATGTTCTTTAGCCTTGGAGCCAGATAACCATAGATCAAATCCTCTGAAATCACGAGCTCAATTAAACCTCTCCTCCTCTAAGGAGTGAGTGTTGGGCATTGTGTCACAGCAATAGGAAAGCTGGCAAACACACAAGTGAAGACTCAGTGAGTACCACCAACGCTGGGCAAAAGTTAAACATCTGCAGAAGTTACAGCACTGGATACATACTCCACAAACCTTTCATTCTGCACCAGGGTAGAATGTAACAATGAATGCATGGCCCAAACTCAGGTAGTAAGTGACTTATGCACCCACAGAAATTTTAATCTACATGAAGTGGAACCATATGCACAATTCTGGAGATAAGTGCTCTCTCCACAAAGGCACAGTATTTTCCAGCTTGAATCTGTAAAGACAACATAAACAGAAAGCTAACCTGATGCTCCAAAATTAAGTTTTCCAAACTGACTCATGGCAGGACATTAGTTCTATGGGTTCATGTTGAAAATAAGATTCCGTGGCCTCTTAATTTTGGGAAATCGGCTCAGCTAATGTACTTTAGCGTTATGGTTGATACAATGTGTCAACTTGTGGAGTCTAGAGGTTTGGCTGAGTGACTCAGCAGGAAGCCAGAGTGCTTACTTTGTATACATCCTGAGCCTGTGGAAGAGGAAGGCATGGAGATTGTGTGAGAGCTACACGCCCCCTGGGTGGGGGTAGGCTGTTTACAATGTAAGGGAAGGAGAGAGGCTGCTTGCAGCCATTCTTCCCTTTTGCTCTGATTGTTTTTGCTGTGCTTTGCTGCCATAAACAGTTTGCCCTCTGCCACGTGCCACTCTGCCTCTGATTCAGCCAAGTATGGACTGAAACCTCCACAAACTGTAAGCTAAATAAACCTTTCCTTCCTTCATTTTGGGCGTTGGGTATTTTGTCTCAGCAACGAGGAAAAAGTAACCAAGACACTAAGTTACAAGTTAATGTAGGACTTTTGGGAGTGTGTTTTTCTTTGACTTCTGGTAGGAATAGTATTCTGACAAAGATTTGTTGGGAGGCATTTCTTCAAAGCATTTCTCTAACTCAGATTCTTATTAAAAACCCATGAGTGAAGGCCAGTAAAGAGTTGGGGCAGAAGCCTGGCAAAAGTTGCAGTTCACTTGCTTGTATTCTTTTCTTCTCTGGATCTTAAGTTTGGGTTTTTTTTTAGCTGCAGGTCTGATGTCTGAGCATGAATGGCCTTCTTTTTTTTTAAATTGCTGGCTTGTGGAGCCTTAGGCTATGATTTGAAGTGGTAAGAAATAATTTAGCTAATTGAATTGAGAAGTAACCCCTACAACTTTTGATCACCTGCATAAAATCCATTAGTTTGAAGACAAATTGTGCAGTACAAAAGGTGTACAAATGAGTATGACTTGGTGGGATTGCCCTAATTTGCTAATGCAGGAGAAAGTAATTCAGCCTGACTGTACATCACTGTTGGTGGCATGTGAGTCTTACTATTTGAAAATGTTTGCCAGTTATATTTTAGAATATGGAACATAAATAACACTGATCAAGTGAGAACGCAGGACCACAAAGGTTGCTGTTGTACACACGCTGATTCATAATATAGGCATTAAAGAGAGAGGGCTCTCGGGACAGCAGCCACATACAGATGCATTTCTGTTGCTTAGGACTATTTTTGTGTTGTGTTTTTCCACAGACTTTCACAAAGCTGTTGTAAACTTAATCCTATTTAACAATTATGATGTAGTTCAATTGGCCCCACTCATTAAACCATTTAAAATTAGATTTAAAGAATAATATCCACTTTGTTCCTTTACACAAGTTTGAGGGGGGATAAAACATTTAAAATGGTATTCTTGGCAGAGAACAGTCAACATAAGACACTAAACCTTACTATACCTTTAATGCATTAATTTTTTTATAAAATGGCTTTAAGTGAGACCTACAAAGCCCACACTGTTTTTAAGTGAAAGAACAACTCCTGATAAGTCAATTACTGACTGAATATGTGCTATTTATTTAGATTTGAGAAAATGCATATCTTTAAAAATACATATATTTATCTAATCATATATCAGCAGCCTTAGGGTTTCAAGCCTATTAAACACAGCTAAGGAAGGACCAAATGTATGTCATTCATGAAAGCTTGACAGTTCATGAAAGAAAGAGACAAATAGTGGCTTTGTCTCCTCTCAGGGCATGTGATTGAAGTGCATATACTTGGAGAAAGCTGATTCTCAGATTGCGAAGTGGGTGTAGTTTGAGATTCAGGGCCTGTGTTTGGACATGACTCCCTGGCCAGATGCTGTCTTTGAACCCTCATTCTTCAAGGCTATCGCTTTACACCCCGCTTGCCTCTTCTCCTCAGGATATAATAAAATAACTGTGCAATGGCTGAGTGAGGCTACAGGAATGACTGGAAGGAAACATTACGTTCATGAATTTCTCGGGTGTGTGCTTTAATCAAAATCAGAAAGTTCCGACATGTTGAACTATATGGGATACTGAGTGATCTTACTGGGATATTAAGAAAGAAGGGGAAGATCTACTAGCATCTCAAAACGTGGTTTTCTTCCTGTGTTTGGGGAAACACAGGGCAATGAGGGGATTTTCATGAAAAACAAAGCATAACTAACTTACTTTCCATGGAAGATGATGTTGCTAAATTCAGGACTTTATGGGGACAGACAAAGCAAGATGATGGCGTAGTAAGACCCTTTGGCAACCTCTCCCCACAGACACGCTGCGTTGAACAGCTATTCTCTCCCCAAACTACACTCACAAGTGACAGGGCAATCGAGGAAGAGAGAAGAGTGCCTGCTTTTATACAACAGAATGGAAAGGTGTATTGAAGAAGGCAGGAAGGAAGGAGTGGTCAGCATCATCCTTCACCCCACTCCAAGCAGCCCAGCAGGGGGAGAAGCACCACCTTAAGAGCAGGCTATAGTGAAACCCAGTGCTGGACAAAGTCCCAAGACCTCTAGATTGGAAGCCAGACCAATCCAGCAGATTGAAGACCCTGGACCTGCATTAGGCCTAGGAGGTTGACAGCCTCCACCACCCCTTCCCAAACCTCAAGTGGCAGAGCAGAGAGTGGGATCTGGAAAGGAGGGAACAACAGGTAACAAAGAACATTGTTTCAGAGCCCAGTGCCAGGCCCACTGTGGTGAGACCAAGGACCCAGGAGAAACTGAAAGCTCCATTTGCAGACCAGAGCTCATAGACAGAGCCTCCGTGCACAGAGACCTGTCCCCCTGAGGGACAGATCTGGGCTTCAGCCTGTTTCATTGCCAGCTGTGATGTGGACCTGAGTGCAACTCTGAGACTGTGAAAATTCTTGTGGCCATAAGAATTAGGTGCAGCTCAGCATCAGCCCAAGTGATCAAGGGTCTGCTGTCACTGGTACTCCGACTGCGGATAGCAGTGGGGAAGACTGCATTCACTGGGGGTAGGACAAGGTAGTAAACACAGGACTTTGCCATGGAACTAAGTGCTGCGCTGATGAAATCCAATACTGGGCAGATTTTAATAGTCCCTATCCCCGGTCCTGCCTGTGGATGGAGCATCTGGAATAGCTATAATAGTGGAAGACACATGACCCCAGTTGGTCTGACGTCTGTTCCAGTTAGTATTGTATATTAGCTTTCTCACTGCTGGGACATAATACACCACACCCACAACTTGAAAGAGGAAAGAGTTAATTTGGCTTAAGCTCCAAGTGATTCAGTCCGTGCTGACTAGCTCCAAGGTAGAAGCATCAAGGTGAAAGGGCATGGCGGAGGAAATCTGCTCTCCTCATGGAATGAAGTGAAGACAGAAGAGAGGAACCTGAGAGGCAGATACACTCTCTTAGGGCCTGTCTCCAATGACTCATCCGTTCCAGCAGGTCCTGCCTCCTAATAGCGTATTTAGTTATTGTATCAGGGTTCAGTAGAGAACCCACACACATACATGAGTGTGTGTGTGTGCGTCTGTGTGTGGGTATGTGCATGCGTGTGTGTGTGTATATATATATATAAATTATATTATATATATATCAGGCTGCAGAGTCAAGAGTAGAAGAATATAAAAGGGCTATCTCTGTATAGGAAAGCCAGAAGATCCAGTCAAAAGCTGAAGGCTTGAAGCTCACTGTGGAGTGTGGTACAAGTTTGAATGGAAAGCCGAAGGGTCTGTGCTGGAAGTCTGAAGACTTCTAGAGGCCTGAAAGTCTGTGCTGGAAGCTTACAGAGCTGGGGAGGAACATCCAGTGACAGTGGTGGACACTGGAGCTCCTCTGCAGAAGCAAACGGGAGACTGCCTTCTTCTTTTCTTATTTCCTTAGAGCCAGCCTGTTTGGAAATGCAGTTGTCAGAGAAAAGCAAAAAAGAATGAAATCTTTTTGGGAAAGGAAATTTGGGACAGTATTAAAAGAGCAACTGTTCGGATTGCTGGGGTTGAAGGAGGAATGGAGAATGCCAAAGGGGTAGAAAGCTTATTCACAGAAATAATAACAGAAAACTTCCTCAACCTGGAGAAGTATAAAAAATGTAAGTACAGGAAGGTCTTACAAATTTAAGCAGCTAAATCTACCCCAAAATGTGTTATAATGAAGCTCTTACAGGTAAAAAAATGACAAGATTCTCAGGACTGGAAGAAAAATGGATGTTCATTCATCTGATAACTGACTGCTTCACAGTAACCTCACAGGACAGGAGAGAAGAGATGAGTTTTTCACAGACACAAGGAAAATACTCAGTCCAGAATACTGTACCCAGCGAAGCTACTTGTTGGAAATAAAAACAGAGTAAAGGCTTTTCCAGTCTAATGTATTTCCTCCTGTTCTTTTGGACCTTTGTTTCTATTTTTATGCTTAGGATCATATTAAGTTGCTATCTTTTCAAAACAGTTTGTTATAATAAAATATTTTTTTTCAGGCTCATGGTAACCATGAAGCAAAAATCCATAACAGACAAACCAAAAATAATAAGCAAGAGATCAAAACACACTGTTAGAGTAAATCATTTCACCACCACGGAAGACTGTAAAAGTGGGAGAAAAAAGCGACTAAGACGGAACCAGAATGCAAGTCATGGAATGGCTGTACTAAGACTGTACTCTACTGGTCAGCTTTGCTGAGGGCAGATACTTGACTCTGTGAGAAAATCCTAGACATTCACAGCTTAAAGGAAGAACTGGTTTATTTGGCTCGTGATCGCTGGGGTTTCAGTCCAAGATCGGTTGGCCCCAAGGCAGGAACATTATGTTGGAAGGTCATAGTGGAGCAGAACTCTCAGAGCAGTGGAGCTGGAGAGCGTGAGTGCCCGAGGATGCCAGAGGGCACGGAGCGCCCTAGGAGAACAGTGTTCCAGCCCCAAGAACTCTGGGTGTGAGAGGTGAGCTAATTGCTTTGCAGAGGTGTGTCTCCCTCTCAGATTCCTCCCTTCTCTCTTTGCTTCCTTCCATGAGGTGAGCTAGTTGTTGAGCAAAGGTTTCATCTGACATCAGCCTGTCAAGGGTCTAAATTAAACGTGATGTGATGTTGAGCAGTTCTTTTCTTCACCCAGTGAGAGAGTGCTCCACCGAATCCCAGATTTGTGTATCTTTTATTTCTTCAGGTCTTCACACCAGGAAGTCTGAGAGCTGTGTTGACCCCCACCCAAAACTGCTCAGTTCATGGCAGCTGGAAAGCCTACTGGGGAACAGGGCCAGAGAGGTGAGTTCAAGGGGCCAGAGAGGTATCTGACAGGCATAGCTCTGTGATCCACGCAGGCACCCAGAAGGGTGCTTTACTGACTGTTTGAGTGGCTCCTAAGCCAACTGAGTTGACAATTCACTTTAACTGTCAGTTACCTAGCAATAATTACTTGAAAGTATGGATCAAATTTCCCAATTAAAAGATACAAAGGATTAAATGGATTAAAAAGTAAAAATCCAAGACCCAACTACATGCTGCTTGCAGAAGTATCACATCACCTCCAAGGACTCACACAGAAAGTAAAGAGATGAAATAAGTTATTTCTTCCAAGTGGGGTTCAACAGAAAGCAGGAATGGCCGTATTGACATCAGATAAAATAAACTAAATCAAAAGCACTAAAAAGAGATGTGGGAGGCCATTATATAATGACCAAGGGACGAACTCAGCAAAAAGTAACAATTCCAAATATATATGCACTTAACATTGGAACATCTAAATATATAAAGCAAGTATTAACAGACTAATGGGGAAGGTGGACTGCAATACAATAATAGTTGGGATTTTAACACCAATAAAGAGATCATCCAGATGGAAAAATAGAATCAATGAAGAAATATCAGAATTAAATTGTACCACAACCCAAATGGACCAAATACACATTTATACAACATTCCATCCAACACCTGCTAAATACACATTTTTTTTTTTTGTTTCAGCACATGCAATATTCTCCAGGATAGATCAAATGATATGCTACAAAACAAGTTGTTATTGTTTTTTAAAAAATTATAATCATATTGAGTATGTTTTCTGGCCACAGTGTAATAAAGCTAAAAATCAATTACAAGAAAGGCTTTGGAAATTATACAGAAATATAGAAATTAACAACCAATAGGCCATGGAACAAACCAAGAAGGAAATTTAAAAAGTTAAAAAACTTTGAAACAAACAAAAATGGAGGTAAAACATTTGAAAACCTATGGAACATAGCAAAACCAAGGGAGTTTTTAGCAATTATAGCCCTCATCAAAAAAGTAGAAAAATCTCAAATAAATGACCTATCACTGTATATCAGTGAACTGGAAAAACAAGAACTACACTCGGAATTAATAGAAGGAAAGAAATAATCCAGTTGAGAAGACAAAACAATGGAGACTAAAAGAACAAACACAAGATCAGTGAAACAATGAGGTAATTCTTTGTAAAGATAAATAAACCTTTAGCTAGATCACATAAGGAGAGCAAAAACTCAAATAAGATCAGAGGTGAAAAGAGAAACACTACAAATGACACTGTGAAATGCAAAAGTTTATTAACGATTATTATGAACAACTATATGCCAACAAATTTGAAAATGTAGAAACAGATAAATTCCTGAGCATATGCCCCTTACCAAGAGTAAATCGTGAGAAATAACATCTTTGAACATATCAAGAATGAGCAGTGATGCTGAATCAGTAACATAATGCCTCCTTCAAAGAAAAGCTCAGCAACAGGTAACTGTTAAATTATATCAAATATTTAAAGGAAAATTAATACCAATTCTCCAAAAGTTATTCTAAAATGTAGGAGAATTCTTTCAAGTGCATTCTATAAGAACAGCATTATCATGCTACCAAAACTAGATAAGTACAGGACAACAATAACGAAACACTGCACAGCAGTGTCCTTGATGAACATAGATACAAAGATCCTCAACAAAATACTAGCAAATTTAATCCAAAGTACAATTAAAAGGTTATTCATTATGACCAAATGAGATTCATTCCAGGGATACAAGGATGGTTCAATATACACAAATCAATAAATGTGATAAACCATATGAACAGAATAAAGGACAGAATCTTTTCAGAGGCAGATAGGCATTCAATAAAATTAAATACCTCTTCATGACAAAAATGCTGAGCAAATTAGGTATACAAGGAATGTACTTCAACATAATAAAGACTGTTGATAATAAACCAATAGCTAACATTATAATGAATGAGGAAAAGCTGAATGCTTTCTGTTTAAGATCTGGAAAAAGATGCACATGCCCATGTTCATTACCTTTGTTCAACATAGTACTATAAGTCCCAGCCAGAATAGCTAGGCAAGAGAAAGATAAGACATCCAAATTGGAAAAGAAGTCAAATTATTGCTATGGTAATATGCTCTTATATATAGAAAAACTCCAAAATCTGTAAAAACAAATTACTATGACAATACATGCAGCAGTGTTGTGGGATACAGAATCAGCATACAAAAATCAGTACTATCACTATATGTCAATAGCATATTATCTGAAACAGAAATTAAGAAAACAACCCATTATAGTAGATACAAAAATAAAAAAAACACTTAAGAATAAATTTAGCTGAAGAGATGAAATATCTCTACTATGAAAATTATAACACATTAATGGAAGAAATTGAAAAGGACACATGAACTCTTGTGTTGTAAGAATCAGTACTGTTAAACTATCCTGACCACACACAGCAAAATAGTACAAAAGAGTACCACACAAATTCAATACATTCTTTCTCCAAATACAGTGACATTCATTACAGAACTGAGAAAAACAATTATAAAATTTTATGCAAAACCAAACACATGCACATGTACACATAAACAAAGTCATTGTGAGCAAAAAGAACAAAGCAGCAGGCATATTATCTGACTTCGAAACATACTACAAAGCTGTAGTGAACAAAACTGCCATATAAACAAATACATAGACCAATGGAAGGGAATAGAGAGCCCAGAAGCAAACACATCGTTCTCCATCCAACTGACCTTCAAAAAAGGTGCGAAGAACATGCATTGGAGAATGGACAGCTTTTTCATATGCAGAAGTGAAAGAGTAGATCCTTATCTTTTATAAGTTATAGAGATTAACTCAAAATAGATTAGAGACTTAAATGTAAGACTGGAGTCATGAAACTAGTGGAAGAAAACAAGGAAAACACTTCAGGGCATTGAAATGGGCAATAAGTTTTTTGAGAAAATACCCAGAGGCATAAGAAACAAAACCAAAAATAAACAAATAAGATTACATCAAAGTAAAAAAAAACAACAAAAAAAAACTTCTACACAGCAAATTAAACAACAGAGTGAAGAAACAGCATACAAAATTGAGAAAATATTTGTGAAATATACATGAAAAGGGCTTGATATCTAGACTATAAAAGGAACTCTAAAAATTCAGCAGAAAGCTAAATAACTCAAAACTTTTAAAAATGACAATAGATCTAAACTGACATTTCTCAAAAGAAGACATTCAATGTTGAGTATGTAAAAAATATTCAACATTGCCAGTCATCATGGAATTACAAATCAAAGCTACAATGAGATCACCTCACCCCAGTAAAAATGGCTAATATAAAAATGATTAAAAATAATAAATGCTGGTGAAGATGCTGAGAAGGGTGAACCCTGTACATTGTTAGTAGGAAAGTAAGTTAGTATAGCCATCACAGAGAACAGTAGGACACTTTCCCCAAAATTAAAAATAGGTCTGGGATATGACCCAGCATTCCCGCTACTGAGTATATATTTAAAGACAATGAAATAAGTATGTCAATGAAACATCTAGACCCTCTATGTTCACTGAAGCACTATTCACAATAGCCAAGAAATGGAAAAAGGAGCCATTAGCTGATGAATAAAGGAAGAAAAATGGGGTACGTATACACAGTGGAGTACTATTCAGCCATATAAACAATATAATATTGTCATTGGAAATAACACGTATGAACTGGAGTTCACTGTGGTAAATGAAATAACCCAGGCATAGAAAGAGTACCTCAAGATCTTACTTCAAGATCTTACTTGTGTGTGGAATGCTCTTTTAGAAGTTGAAAGTAGAATAGTGCTGACCACAGGCCAAGTTACAGTTAGTTGAGACTGAGAAGCTCTGGTGTTCTGTTGCACTGCATATTGTGACAGTAGACAACAGTGTTAGACTGTAAATCTCAAAGAAGCTAGGAAGAAGGTTTTGAAAGCTTTTACAGTGAAGAAATGGTAAATAAGGAGATAAATATATTTGATCTTATTTTTCCATTGTGCAGCATATACATACATAAAATAGTACATGGCACTCCATTAAATATATACAACTTCTATTTTGTATGTGTCATTTAAAAATAAAAATCAAAAAATATTTACAAGATTGAGAACCCTATAACAAATTAAATTTTCTTCAGTTGTTGAGAATTTATATGCAATTTGATATTGACTTAATTTTTGGTATATTAGTTGTCATCTTTCATGTATATGATTTTGAGCTTTTGATTTCTATTAATACTTCCATAATCTTATGGTGTGTTTTTTTTTTACAGGAACAGACTTTATCAATATTTTGCCTAATGTAGCTGGTACAGACAATTACCACTTAGAACTCATGCCACAAGCCAGATATTACAAACAAAATAAAAAATAGCAACAGAGTTTGGTTAGTGATTGACCATGTGATCACCTTTCTGTATTATGAGGGATTTTCTGATGGGATTTTAAACTCTAAAAATGCATTGTCTCCTCAGTTGATGGTATTTTTAGTGCTGATTACTATTAACGCCCATAACCTATCCTGGTTTTCCTTCTTTTGGTCCAGATCATCACATTTTAAATATAGGTTCAATCTAAGAAAATTCCTTTTCTTCCTCCATTTAATCATCTGAAAACTACCTTCCATAGACGTTCCCATGGTGAGGCTATTGTGGCTGCAACCCCAGGGACCGTGGGCCGTCACTGGTCCCACCCTCACCCATCTGCCACATCTCACACAAGCCTGAAAAGGCCCACTCCTGGAAGAAGTAGCTTTCTCCCACGGAGGCATGTGAGCTTTGGGAAAAGGAGAAGGCAGTGTGCAGGTAGCTGGAGTTGGATCACAGTTCTCAACCAGAGAAAAAGCAATGAAAATGAGTAATGGGCCCTGAGATTCAAAATACCAGACACTATAAATGGAGACTCCAGAGAACAGATGAGCCAGCTTTAATTCAGTGTTGAACACTACACTATAAAATAACTGTTTTAATGATAGGAAAGGAAAAAAAGCCTAAAAGAATGTCCAAACTGTTAAGGGGCTTACACTCTGTCCCTCATAAGCATCCAACATATTTTTCTCTATTGTTAGTTCCTTTGGAGAAGAGTTGTAAGAAGTTCCCTGAATTTCTAGGAGAAACTCCAGTGAGTTTATTGAATAATAAGATTCAATATGAACCCTGGCTATGAATAGTGAGATTTTGTTTCTTAATGTGTGAAGTGATTCTCAATGCTATCCTTCCACTGATCTTGAAGGTCTTCTCCTTTGTTATGCACCAATTCTTCAGTTGAATATATGCCCTTGATTAGATTTTGTGGCCATCGCTTCTCCCCATGGGGGTTGTAGTAGATTGACAACTGGCGGTCAACTTATAACTCCCAGCTGAACTGAGTAAGCGTGGTACTGGGTGTGGGACGCCCACCTGGGGAATGTTGCTAGCAGCAAAAGAGGCAGAACTGGAGAAGAAGTAAGGCTGTTGGGAGCAGAGAAAGGCTGTTGGGAGCTGGTAGAAGCTGTAAGCAGCTGTTGGTTCTGTTGGAGGAGCTGGTCATGCTGGCTTTCCTGATGGACTTGGCTGTTTTCATCCTCCAAGGAGCTTGGAACCTTGTTGGCACTGAGAAGAGTTTCAGTTCACTTTAGGGGCGCTCTGGTCCTCACTTTGAGTATTGCTTCCTGGCTCTGGAGGGGAAGATGGTGCACTGCTGATTTCCTGCACGGGCTTGCTCTGTTGGCTTTCCTGCTGGGAACACAGCTGTCGTCACCACTGCAGGAGCTCGGGACCTCACAGTTGCTGAGGATGGCTGTTGTACTTTTGGAGGGAGCTGTGGTTCTTATTTTGAGTGTCGCTTCCTGGCTCCAGTGCAGATCCCTCAGCCTGATAGCACAGATCCTTCATCCTTCTGGCACAGACATTCTAGATTCCACTACTGAACTTTGGGCCTTCCCAGTGCAGATCCATGAAACAGGCCTGCATGAGATATTGTCATGGGCTTCAGGCCTCCAGTTGGACTCGTGGGAGACACTGTTTTGAGTTCTAGGTCTTCAGCTGGACTCATGTAGGACATTTCCGTGGGATTCAGGCCCTCAGCTGGATTCCTTGGTCTTAGTGTGTGGACAGATTTCCTGCACTCTCTTGTATACCATTCTTTGGGTGACTATTATAAATAATCTTATAAAATATGTGTCCTGTATTATATTGTCTCCCTTGCAAAAAATGAGCTCCAAAGAATATATAATACAGGACACATATTTTATAAGGTAATTTATGCTGATTTGTGTGTTTACTTGTTTGTCGTATACTTTCTCCTCTAGAGTGTATTTGGGAGAGCAGAGACCTTACTGCTCCTAGCATGTAAACTAATGTGCAATCTGTGTCAACTAAATATAAGTCAGGAAGAACTTTTAAGCCACAGATGGTCATAGGACTGCAGTGGAGACTAGCAGAAACAGAGAAATTGGGACAAACTGATTTGGGTGAAAATATGACAGCATCTTTACATCTACTCAGCCATGCAGATTGTTTGGTAAGGTCCAGACCTTGATGTTGGATGGCTTCCATTTGAGCCCCAGACCCCACCACTTTCTGCTTGTGAAAGGACTTTGGACAAGTTATTGTGAGTCTTCATTTCCTCATCTGTGCAATGGGGATAATGACCAAATTCACTTCACAGAGCTGAGGGGCAAATTAATTGTGACATATCTGCTAAACTCCTTGTACAGAGTGTGTGGCATCAACACTAAAGACTCAACAAAAGGGAGCTGTTGTTATCGTGTGCTAGGCATTGTGCCAGCGTGTGTGAGGTGGCAGTGAGACAGGCCAATGTACATACTCAAGAAGCCATCAGACTGCAGGGCTGGAGTTTAAATGAGATATGAAAGCAAATTTGATTTCATTCCCTATTGGCTTCGACTACTATTATCAGCCATGAAACAATGGAGGAAAGTAGTCTCTGAAGCTACATCAAATATAGTTTATACAAGGGGCCTGTGATAACAAAAGAAATTGCTATGAGGCAATGAGACCTGTATATAGTCCTTCCAGAACGAATAACGAAACAAGTTAAAGACAGCCTTCCTACTCTTTTTTTTTCTTTTTGTACAGCAAAACAATGCTATATTCACTGCTTACATCATTATCCTGAAGGAATCCATGTTAACAACCTGATGCCTTTTATTTAAAGGAATGTGCATATACATTCTCCTGGATTTTGAGTCAAGCTAAGAAGTAAAATTACTGAAACAAAAGAATGTGACATAAAAATAAATTAGTTTTCTAGATACAGAAAGATAATTTTTATTTTAATTAAAAATGCTAGAAAATAAATGGTAAAATAATTTTAAAGTCAAGTACTTATTATTTCTTTGCTTGTAAAAATTTAAGTGTTTACCGTTCTCAATAGCATGAAGAAAAATTAAATAATTAATAACCAAACAGTTTCCTCTGCAGCAAACACTGTACATCTCTGAAAAAGGAAATTAAAGAAGATACTAGAAAATGGAAAGGTGTCTTCTGTTTTTGGATAGGCAGAGACAGCATTGTCAAATGGTGTAACTTCCAAATTTAATGCAATTCCAATCAAAATACCAACAGCATTTCATACTGAACCGGCAAAAACATTCTTAAAATTCATATATCAGAATAGACCAAGAATAGCAAAAGTAATTTGGGTAACAAGAGCAAAAAGTAAGAGTCATCAGAATCTTCAATTTTAAGTTATGTTACAAAACTACAATGATAAGAACAGTATGGTACTGGCACAAAAACAGACACATAGATCAGTGGAACAGAATTGAGGGTGCAAAGAAAAAAACCTAGACACCTTCAGCCTCATAATGTTTGACAAAGTGTTGAAAAACATACAATGGAGAAATATAGAATCTTTAGCAAATGGTGCTGGGAAAATTCCTGTATGTATGCGGAATACTGAAGCTAGATCTATATTTCTCACCATACACTAAAATAAAATAAAAAATGGATCAAAGTTGTAAATATTAAAACAGAAAAATTTAACCTACTGGAAGATCAAATAGGTGAAACTCTTGAACAAAAGGCATGCTCAAGGACTTTCTGAGCAGAACATAGGACATAGCATCAAAAATCAACAAATGAGATTATATCAAATTAAAAGCCTTCTGCAATGCAAAGGAAACAACAGAGTGAAAAGACAGCCTACAGATTGGGAAACAATTTTGCCAGCTACACCTCAGATAAAGGACTAATTATCTAAAATATTTGAAAACTCAAAAAAATTAGGCCTCCTAATAAAAAATAAAAAACCTAATGAAAAAACGGGCAACTGAAATGAATATATAGTTCTTGGCAGAAGAAATATAAATGACCAATAGCCTATACATACATGAAAAATGTTCATGATCTCTGGTCATTTGAGAAATTAAAGCAATGCTGAGACTTTATCTTACTCCAGAAAAAATGACAATCTTCAAGAAATCAAGTAATAACAAATGCTGGTGAAGCTATAGGGAGCAAGGTACCCTCCTATATTTTTTATGAGAATGTAAATAACTGCAACTGTTATGGAAATCAGTATAGAGATTATTAAAAAGACTAAAACTAGAAATTCCATTCAACCCAGCTATTCTCCTACTTGGTATCTTCCTTAAAGTCATCAAATTACAGTAATATATGCATACCAACTTAAACACGTTTAATTCTGATTAATTTTACTGGTACATTTTAGGTATACGTGATGATAACATGCATGGAAGGGAGTTTGTACCTGTACATGATACATCTTGATTCTTCCCCCCCGTATCAGTCAACGTTTACTAGAGAAACAGATTTAACACAAGGTATACAAATGTACAACAAATTACCTATTTGGCTTACAATGGTCAGCTACAGGGTTAGATGAGGAAGTGTGCAGAGGGTGTCTTCACATTGGAGATTGAAAAGCCCAGGCCTGGGGCCTGGAGCTCACCGCGGTGTCCGTGCAAGTCCGTATCAAGGGCTGTTGAGTCTGGGACTAAATGCTGATGAATCTATGATGAAGGCTAGAGAGCCTAACACCAGCATGCTGAAGAGTCCCAGGCGGAAGCTGAAGAGTCTGCACCGGAAGCCAGGACATGACCAAGCTGAAGGTGAAGACTGGAACTCCTTGGAACAACTCCTAGCCAGTCCTTCCTCAATTCCTTTTTTTATACAGTCTACCAGCTCTGGGGAGGTGGGGGTTGGTCCTCTACACCCACAACCTCTGCATGCCTCCCTCTTGCACAGGTTTAGGATGAATACAAATAAGCACCCCAGCTCCCTTCTGAGTCACATAGTTAACCCTCTAAACTTCCCAAATTAACATAATAAACAACATCCCAGAAGGGTAAAGACATGTCCTTTTTACCCCAAGATTTACAACTGCTGAGTTACTTAGCCAAACCTCTAGACCCCCAAGTTGACACAATATATCAACCATAACACCCCCCCAAACCCCATCTCCTCCTCTAGACCTCTCTTTCCCTCCTTATTTAGAAAAGCTTTGCTTCTATGTTTTTCCTTTTATTCGCTTTTTTCATTTTCTGTTCCTTCTCTTTCCCCTCCCTCATCCCTTGGTCCCCTTTGCATTTGAATATTTTCTTCCTATTTCCCAGTATCTGTTATGCACTTTGGTACTTATTTACCCTTTCAATTTCTCACACCAGAGAAACAATGTGATATATAAACGTGTGTCTGATTTATTTCACTGAAGAGGGTGGACTCTTTTCCTTTCTTTCCTGTCCCCCTCTCTGCTCCCTAGTTCCCTTTTCTTCCTATTTCACAATATGTTCTATACACTTTGGTCATTTACACACTCAATATCTCACACCAGAGAAACAATGTGACATTTCCTCAAGTGTATCTGATTTATTTCACTTAAGAGTATGGCTTCAAATGCATCAGTTTACCTGGAAATGTCTCAAATTTATCCTTCTTTATGGCTGAGTAGTACTCTGTTGTATAAAAAAACCATGTCTTCTCTATTCATTCCTTGCTCAGTGGGCATTTGGGTTGTTTCCAAGATCTAGCTCTTATAAACTGTGCCTCTATAAGCATGGGTGCATGTATATCATATAGTATGATGTTCTTCTGGGAAATACCCAGGAAGGAAATAGCTGGGTCAAATAGGACCTCTAATCCTAATTTCTTGAGGAATCTCCACACTGATTTCCACAGTAGTTGTACCAGTCTACATACCTATTGAGAATGGAGAAAGGTTCATTTTTCCCCACATCCTCTGCAGCATTTATTATTGGTTGATTTCTTGATAATAGCCATTCTTTGTGGAGTGAGATGGAATCTTAGTGTTGTTTTAATTTGCATCTTTGAATGACCGGTGATATTGAATATTTTTTCATATATTTATTTGATGTTGTGTCTTTTCTTCCGAAGAGTGTCTATTCATCTCAGATGCCCATTTTTGGACTGGGTCTTTAAATTGGGGGCATCTGACTTTTTCAATTATTTATATGTTTTAGATATTAGTTCTTTGTGTGAGGGGCAACTGGCTGAATGTTTTTCCCATCTGTGGATTGTCTTTCATTCTATTAGTGGTTTCTTTTGCTGCACAAAAGCTTTTTAGTAGGATGAGATCCCAGTTGTATATTCTTTGTAGTATTTTCTATGTGATCAGGGTTTTTTTCATGAAATTTATGCCTATACCCATGTCTTGAAGAGTTTTATGTATTCTCTCTTCCAGCAGATATAGTGTTTCTGTTCTAATATTTAGATCTTTGATCCATTTCGATTTTAGTTAGTGCATGGTGAGAAAAATGAGTAATTTTAATCTTTGGCATGTGGAAAGCCAGTGTTTCTAGCATGGTTTATTAAAGAAGCTATCTTTCTTTGAGTTAATGTGCTTGGCCTCTTTGTCAAAGATAAGGTGACTGAGTGTGTTTGGAGTTGCTTCTGCATCTTCTAATCTTTTCCATTGATCCTCAGGTCTCTTTTGTGCAACAGTACCATGCTGTTTTTTTTAAATCACAATAACTCTTTAACATAATTTCAAATCAAAGAATTTGATGCCCCTGCTTTGCCTTTGTTGCCTAGAATTATTTTTGCTATTTGACATTTCTTTCAGTTTCAAATGAATTTTGGAAATATTTTTCTAGTTCTGTGAGGTATGTTAATTGTATTTTGATCAGGATTGCATTAAACCTGTGTAAAAAATTGAGAGTATGGCCATTTTCATTATACTGGTTCTTTGTACCCATAAACAAGGGATATCTTTCCATTTTCTGATATCCTCTTCATTCTCCTTTTTCAGAGTACTTAATTTTCAATGTATAGATCTTTTACTTCCTAGATTTATTCCTAAGTATTTCAGTTTTTTCATTGCTATCATGAAAGGTGTTTATTCCCTAATTTCTCTCTCAGTGCCTTCTTGTTACTGTACGGGAATGCTATTGATTTTTGAGTGTTGAATTTGTATCCAGCTACACTAGTGCTTATTAAAGCTAGAAGTCTTTTAGTGGAGATTTTTTGGTTTTCTATGTGAAGGATCATGCTACTGCAAATAATGATAATGTAACTTCTTTATTGCCTATTCTTACTGCTTTTATTTCTTTTTCTTATCTAATTTCTCTGGCTCATGTTTTCAGAGCTATATTGAATAGGAAGTGTTTTCTTGTTCCTAATTTAAGAGTGAAAGTCTTCACCTTTTAGCCATTTAGTATGATGTTTGTTTTGGTTTGTCAAAGATGACCTTTATCAGATTGCAATAAAGACCTTCTATTCCAATTTTCTGTAGTTTTTTTTTTTTAAGTCATGCTGTGTGTTCAACTCTATCAAGATGCATAACAATGTTTATAGCAGCACAATTCGTGATAGCTGAGTCTTGGAAGAAGCCTATATGTCTATCCACAGACAAATGGATAAATAAATGTGATATTTATATACAATGGAATACGACTCCGTATAAAGAAAGATAAATTTGAGTCATTTGTGGGAAAATGGGTTCACCTTGAAAAGGTAATGTTAAAGTGAAATAAACCAGGCCTACAATCGTAAATACCATATGATTTCTCTCACATGAAAAATTAAAAGTATAAATGAAAGAGCAAAATGGAAGATAGACAACCGGAAACAGGGAGATAGATCTACTGCAAATAGGAGAAGGAGGAAGAGATGCAGGGAAGACGAAGAGGGGAGGGGAAGCAGAGGGGAGCAGTAAGGAGAAGCAAGACGTGTAACATACATGAACCGAATACCCACAACGGGAGTAGTTATTAGTATTGCAAACCTGTAGTGATTAAAAAACTGAGGTATATAAATCTCAGGTACTGTTATAGAGGCTCTTCACAATGAACGGAGAGCTGCATCACACAGCAGGGTATACTAAGTAGGAGCTGCAGATATTATGTAGAATAAACAAAAAATTAGGCTTCATGACAACCCAGGATACTTTCTTTTACTATTAAAAACATTTAAAAAAGAATTTCTCCTATCAAAGACAAAAGAATTTCATGGCCTATCGCATTTCTTGTTTAAGGTTTTGGTAACTGCTTATTGTTAAAGAGTAAATTTTAATGATCAGGGACTAGATTAATTGGAACCGCAACAGTAGGAATTTGGGAATAATGTTATTCTTATTATTCTGCAGATAATGGAACCTGAGGCCTAAAGGGGTATCCTCAGGACCACACGGCTTCTCTGTGGCAGAGCTTTGACTTAAACCTGTCTTCTGATTCCTAACCCAGATCTTCTTTCCTTCACCAGGGTTGGTCTCCTATGGTAAAGGGCAAACATCCAAATTGAGAGACACATTCAATTATGAAAGCATAACACTCAGGGTGGTTCCTCTGATCTTCATTTATCTGACGTCGCATTGTTCATCTAAGGCCCAGAGTAGCAGCTGTACGTACCCTGGTTACTTAGATCCAGCACAGGTTCTTTATTTCAGTAAATGCTACCATCATTTGCACTATTGGTCAAGAAGAATTGAGCAGCGTCTCTCTTCCTCTTCCCAGAACCAGCCGTTCAGCGACCAGTGCGCTGCCTTCCTCTGACAGCATTCCTCCAATCGTTCTGCTTTACTTCCTCTCCACTGTCTCCTCCCTAGAGAAAGCCCCCATCCTCCTTCAGTACTGCTGCAGTACTGTTTCAGCCTCTAGTGAGCCTCCCCTCTTCTCTCTTTGCACCTTTCCAATCTTCTTGCTCGGTCATTCTTCATAGGTGGCAAAAGCAATCACTCTAACTCCAATCTGGGTGTGTTGGTGCTCTTCATCAAGGATGCTCATTGCCTTTGAGATAGTACCTAAAATCCCTTCACTTGCAGTAACATATTTGCAAGAAATGGTCTGTGATTATCTTCCCAGCTTCACTTATTTCTTTATTCTATCCCCAGCCTGCTCTTCTCTTGCTGAGTCTGTGCTTTACCCATACTAAACTTGGACTTAAAAAAAGACTCTACTGATGCCTGTACATCTGGGTCTTTGTACATGAGTCTTTCGTATTTATCCTTATATCTTCACCTGGTTAATTTCTAGTCATTCTTTAGGTCTTTGTTCAGATATTATTTCTCACAACCAATCCTCCCTTGCCTCTCAGCCCCTCCACCTATCTGGGTAGGATATTCTTCTTTACTCCAATATTTTGTCCATATTACAGAACTCACCATACCTTTTTGTAATTGGACATATGTTGCTACCCTGGTTAGCCGATTATCTCCGTATAGGCTGAAAATCTTGTTCTAATTCTGTGTGGAATTTCTGCTATCTATTGTTAACCATAACCATAAATAGCTGGTAAATGAATACTTTTTCATTTTCTCAAATTCCTCATGGATTTAAGAGAGGGTGAGTTGAATTGAAGATGAGTGAGAAATGTTATGGACACAATGCTCAGGAAAGGAGTCAGTGGAGACAGTGCATGATTTGTTGCTCTTTTTATTGTAATTCTAACAAGAGGGTTCTGGGTTAATTCTAAAATCAGTAGAATCTCTAGAAACTTTGTTCTATATTAATGACTCATTTGTTTTATGTGTGTTTAAAATTTTCATAATAAAAAGCCTAAGAAACTTATTCCTTTGCCTATTATTCAAGAAAATTAAAAGGCACTCATTTTGGTCAAGGGCAAATGCTTGCACAATTGCTAAATAGTTAATGGTGCACATGAGCATAAGTGACGAAAAATAATTAATTTGATTTTATATGGATGGTGGTATTCTCGGTGCTTGATGGTCATGGAACTTTGATTGTGAGGAAGAACCTAATGTGGAATTGCAATAATTTGCTATTAAGCGGTGGAATAATCATCTATCTTATATGATTATTTTTAGTGCTGATCTCTGTATATTTCAATAAAATTAAAACAAAATTGGTATATGGTGTTATGTATCTTTATGTGTTTTTTACCACTTACTATATTTTTGACATTCTGAAAATAAACTAGGAACACTGCTGACGTGGGCTATTGCTACATGAAAATCATATTTTAGTTCGTTTCCTTAGGAATTTCTTGAAGCTGTTTTCTGATGGTAAAACCAAGGTTTTAATATATTTTAGCTGATCGAGTGGAAGTTATTTGGATATTTGAACATGTCATTACTTAAACAAGATAACTGGCTTTATACATAAATCTACAGGCCGTATTCTAGATGCCATAGCTGTATGATATCTTTTTTTAGTTTTCACAAGTTTTCTCTTACTACATGAGGAAAATTTATCACCAGAAAAATTTTGAGTCCACATAGTCACCAGGGGACCCACTATCTTCATGTTCTAGCCAGTGCTTGATTGTAGGAATAAAAAGGATTTTCTTTTAAGATGGGATGAACCCAGCTACAGTGGTTGATAAACTATTCATTCATGAGAATAAAGCTAAGACATTCTCTCTTTGCCATTTTGGTTGGACCCCCAGTATATTTGATTCCTGTTTGGGCTTTCGCTCTGGTGACTTACTTCATTTTTCATACTTTGTCTACTGTTGTCAAGAACAATCATTATCTTCCCCAAGAGACTAGCAAGCACCCCTGCAAGCCCATGGATTTAGAAAAGTGGAATCCAATGATTCAATTCATTCAGAGTCACCAAGTGCCTCCTAATACAAGGTGTGGCACAAGGTGTTCAGGAAGCAAAGAAGATGGTGCTTGACCTCAGAAATTTGAGGTTATAGACAAACCAGAAAATGTACACAAATAAAATTACTCATGTATCTCTTCTAAAAGATATAAAATCTTTCTCTTAAGCTTTTATGGAAGAAACACACGACTGCAGCCAAACGCAATTGTGTGAGTGTTTATATAATGTAATCGAAAATGAATATTTTTATTAATACTCTGTTCTATCAGAAAACAGATACTGTGATAAGTAAACATTCTTTTATAACTTGCTCCAGAGAAAGCAACATTGCTGGGCCAACCTCACACAGCCATTTGCTTTAGAAACTAATATAATTTTGGCAAAGGAATTTCTAGATACTCAGGTCGCTGGGGCTTGGCTAAACTAGGATTCTAGCATAAGAGTGCCTATGTACTGATACATTTTGACTAGGGGTGTTGTATATTGTCTTATGCTGACAGAACTTAAAGCTGCTGCCTGGTCTCAGAGGACTAAACAAATCAACACTTTTGACAAAATAGGATTTGGATTTTAGCATTGTTTTGGTTTATCATTGTCATCTTATTTTGCTTAAAATTTACCTTTTTTGGAATAGTATGCTAGTTTTAAGAATTTACTGAGGTTCTTAATAGGCTATATGCTTGCTGTCTTCCAAGTAAATTATTTAGAAGAAGAAAATCCTACAAGAGTTATGTATCTAAATCTAAATAGAATTCTAAACTTAATCTATACCTAATCTGTATGTATTTATTCATATATTTATACATTTATAATTGGTTCGATATTCATAACCATGTGCATATTTAAACCCTAGAATTGCCCTTTGTATGCAGATTTCCAGGAGATAAAGTACAAAAATTTTTAATGAAATGTGCCCTCTGAGTTCTTAGTTTTTAAATACAACAAAGTTGTACTCAATTTGTAAGAAAGCAGATATCTGTGGATTATTTAAGGTTGGTAATAACACCCATTGTAATGGTAATATAATAGACTAATTTATCGTGATGACCTCATGCGGCAAAGTATATTTCTCCAACCCTGACCTTTGAACTTAATCTTGTACTTCAGCGATTCCCAGGGAAGACCACCCACTTCCCAGAGCCACGGATACCTTAGCCAGGGTCCCAGGCTGAGAGGTGTAACACTGAGCACATGTCTCTGACAGCTCTTGACCCAACGAGGATAACAGAGTGGAGCAGACCTACATCTAACTTGCAGCCTGTAGCTTCAAGCCTATAGTCCAGCTTTGCTCACCCAGGTAGCAGCCGGCCTGCAGTTAATGGATATGACAATAAATGATTGTGTCCGCAATTCAGTAAAGTTTAGAGTGATTTATTATTCAGTATTATCAAGGCAGTAACTGATAGATACATGTCATCTCCAGAGATTTTTTTTCCCAACTCCATGCAAAAGATAAAAGTACAAAAATTTCCAAAATGTCTCTTATTTCCGCAAGTGTCTCTAACAGTGTGTGCAATGTAACTTGAAAATAGAAATCTTAATCAACTAAGACTATCTTTTCTCTTCATTGGAAGAACTAACTTGGTAAAGAGCCTGTTCTGAGTGACTTCTAGGTATAATATACATTACTTTCTGTCTTCAAAAGATATAAATGCCGGCCATAAATTGCACAGCTGGAATTTGGAAATTTGATACTTACAGGAATTCTGAGAAATAGAAAGTGAATTATGTGTGAAGCTAGAAGTTTTCAGAAATACTAGGCACCTTTTAAAATTTCTTCTCTTGGGTTTCGGTAAACTTTTCACTCATAAGCTGTCTAATTTTCTAAGTAGAAAAAAAATTCATATCACAAAGAATGCAAGTGTGAGGAGCAGTTAGTTCCAAACTGCCTGCTGCTTTTCAGCTAGGATTGTGTGTAGTTTATGTCAAAACACTTCAGCAAAGAAATACAAATACAGACTAATGTTTGACTTCTTTTGTTGTATTGAACTGGAGCCAGCGCAAGTATTTATATATAAATCCACTTGTGAAATACATAACCCTCTCAATGTGACTTATATGTTTAAGGCTTAAAGAGAATTCAGGTTGATTGACGGAAACTACTGCTCTTGCAATGTCAGAGTGTATGCCTTTGCTTATGTGGAAACTTTGAAATTCGCTCTTTTCCGTGAGGAATGTTTATCTTCTAATTAAGTGCTACTGCATTAGCAATGAACATTCATTTGCCCTACTATGTGTATTGTAAAGCATAAGCCTTCAATATGCCCATTCTCATTCTTTTCTCTATAAACTTAAAGGAAACAAATCCCCTCAAGCTCCAAGCGTATGCCTAAAATATCTACTTAGACATTGCCTGAGGGCAAAATAGATGGCTTTGCTGTTTTAAACACTTGAACATAATGTAGGTATAAAAGAGAGCCTTGTCACATGGAGTCAGATATTTTCCTCCTCTCTCTAACAGTAATACCTACAAAATCCTGTTTTCTTCTGTTTAATTCTGTGAGGAACTGAGCTACGCTTTTAAAAAATCTGTGGTTTAGATGAGCTTCTGTGGATGGAACGAGCAGATAAAAGCACTGGCACACTGAATATCTCAGAGACCATGTAGGAATGTCATGTCTCTATTTTTCAAAAGCTGCATCCTCTTATTTTGTTGAACTTTAGCACCTTGTTTAAATTTTTATTGCATTCCCACACAGTGTTACGCATAAGTATATAAGAAATGCCATAACAGATTAGGCCAATGGTCCGTCTTGCCTGCCTCTGCGGGCTGTTTTGTGGGGAGCCAGGGTTGTCTTTCTTGTCGTTGCTAAGAGAACATTAGGGATCGACTGCACACATCCCTTAGGTTCCCTTAATATTCCATTAGAGACCAGCATCTGAGAATTTTCCTCAGCCTTTTAAAACTTATTTATAGTTTCACCTTTTGTGATACTTTGGGGACAATAAGATCACTGTATGATTTGCATTGAAAATGCCTTCTTCTAGTTTCAAGAGTGAGATTTGGAGGCCTAGCATTTTGAGATTTGTTGACAAAACTTGTTTTCCTGATTTCTCAGAATTTAGTTATATGGTTGGCTGCTTCTAAAGTGGCTTCTAGTGTTCTCCAAGTGCTGGCCTAGAAACTTACTTCTTAGAAATAGAATGTGGCAAAAGTGATGAAATGTCAAATGTAAGATTAGGTTATAAAAGACTAACATGCATCTTGCTTGATCTCTCCATTTTCATGTGCTTGCTTTGAAGAAGCAAAGGATCATCCTGTGAGCTGCCCTAAAGAGGGTCCGTGTGGTAAAGACCCAAGGGCAGCACTGGGTCAATAGCCTCTGAGGACCTGGACTCTGTCAATAGTCATGTGGAGCTTGGAAGCTGATCTTTCTCTGTTTGAACCTTCAGGTGCGGCAATAGATCCAGGTGATGATTTCAGCTTATTAAACAAATCTGAAAGGAACTTGGGATCGCTGGGGACCATTTTAGAAACAGTCTACTACAAAAATAAACAAAGACTGAGAAGGTCCTTGTCTCATTTTATTTTGATAATATCCTTAAGATAATCCTGTCGTTAGACTTCAACAGTTTGCCATGTTGATCCTCCAAAACTATTTTGAGCTCAGTTCTAAGAGGCATTCTTCCTCTCAGATAATTTACGTTAAAAAAAAAAAAAAGCTAAGCATGATTCTAGCATGGTTTGATATGGTGGATATGCCACTTGGTTATTTTTAGTAGACCACCTTAAAACAGTAACTGTTTATTTAGCTCCTGATTGTACGTGTTGGCAATTTAGATGGCTCAGCTGTGTAGTTCTAATCTCAGCTGCACTCCTTTCTGTATCTGCCCTCGGCTGCTGGTCAGCTAGCAGGCTTAGCTGATCTAGGATAGATGCTCTCACATCTCTAAGCCTCAGCTGGGATTAATCAGCCGACTCAATTGTGTTCCATGTGATGACGATCCAGCAGGCTGTCCCAGGCTTGTCCACATGGCAATGGCAGGGTCCCAAGAAAATGAACAGAAGCAAGGCCTCTTGAGTCCCAGGCACAGAACAGAAACATCTGTCACTCTTACCACATTCCATTGGCTGAATCAAGTCACAGGGCCAGCCTAGATTTATGAGGTAGGGGAGCAGATTCCACTTCTTGCTGAGAAGAAATGCAAAGTCGGTTGCAAAGAGTACAGAGACACAGGGAGCGAGTAACTGTGGCCATTTTTGCAATCAACCAGTGACCATGATTTAACTTGGAGTCTCTTCCCACCGTAACACAGAACGCCGCCATGCTCAGTGGTCAACTGTTACTAATGCTATACGGCCAGTATTGAGTTCTTATTCCAATTTTATCCATGTGCTTTCATGCCTCAGTTTACTTGTCTATACAATGAGGCTATTAAAAGTTTCTAGTCTATGAAGTCATTGTGAATATTTAATGATGAATACTTAAAAGGATTTTAGGTGTAGTAAACAGTAAGCAATTCTTGGCTATTATTAGCAAGATAATAGCCTATAATAGTTATTAACTTACAGCTTCGTTTCTCTACTAGGCTAGACTCATTGAAGGAGGTGGTTGTCATGCATTTAATCTTTGATCAAAAATTATTGCTCGTCGGTTGCGTGCCAGCCGCTAGGAGCTGGGACATATACCTCCACTTGTGTTATTTTCAGCTGATGTGCTTTCAATTCACTGTCTATCTTTCTTAAATTCTGATTGAACCCTTTTGGTTATTTCTTTGCATTTTTGTTATTATTGTTGCCTACCTCTGGGAATTTTCTCAGGCATCTTTGGTGATCTCAACTCTGTCTGCTGATTATCCTTATGTGTGCCTCTGAGCAATCTAGCCTCAAACATTTAGTAGATTAATAAGGCTTTGGCTTTTGTCTCTGGATTTTCCAAGAGCTCTACATTTGTGGTAGAAACAATATATTTAAAGGGAATTTATGTTCCTTCAGCCAGTGGTGGTGTCACCTAGCTCTTCTTTCTCCTGGCAGATAGGAATAGTGAGTACCCAGCTTTGTGAGGAGCACTATTTCAGTGAAGCTCCTTGGGTGCCTCAGGTTTTTTCATTTGCCAAGGAGGAATAATGCTAACTATCCTATTTGCCTTCATGGTCATTGTGAAAAGCAAGTTAAAAGTAGGAACAAAAGGAATCAGAGGATGTCTTAATATCTGGGAGGGAAACAATGTCAACTATTAAGAAGAAAGTCCAGTGGAGGTTAGACCTTAGCAGAGATCCAATAAATTCTCAGGACTAGAAGGAATTTTTATTGGTCTAAAGATTTTTGGAAAATATGCATACAGTTTTACTTAATATTATGGCCACATTCCTTTTCTATCTTTCCCAACTTTTTTCTCCTTCTTGAATCTAAATCAATGCTGAACACGAAAGCTTCTACATGATGTGAAATTACTGTTGTAGTAACTATAAAATGTTGCATGTACTTCATTTCAGTACAATGTGTTCTGCTTCCATTTTATTTTACTCTATTAGGTATGCAGCCTATTTGCCAGAGTGAGTTATCTCTTCTTAGAGGTTGGTTATATACATACTCAATTTTGTAAACAGAATTTCCATTAAAAATGAATTACTTTTCCTTAGAGTTTATTGATGGGGCCAACACATTGCTAAATTTCTTTTCTGAGCCAAGATTTGTCACCTTGATCAAAAATTGGCAAAAGGCAAGTCGTGATAATTTGAAAGGTACAAATGGTGAGGGTACCACAGAGGGTTTTCTTAAAACTACATTTGCCCTTGATTTTGTCTTTAAAGCAATTAGCCAGCAGTAACAAAGAAATAGCAGCTCCATACTAGGATTCCTCATACTCTAATCTTGGCATTCACCAGAAACACTTCCCTTCATTTAGAAAGACGTGTGCTTCTGACAGACAGTCTGGAGAAAAGTGTGCGTACACACATACAATGAGTCAAGACGTGGAATGTGAAGACATGAGACCCCCAACAGCAAACTAAAAATGTGATATCAGATGCTTGGCAGAAAGATTATTTCATAAGCCTTCCGAAATCCAGCCCATGACACAAGCAGTCAGGCATGGCTGCTATTAGCAATCCCTCCCCGATATATCCAGAAAAGGAGGGCAGAAAGCAACATTGGTTTGGTGAGATTGTCTGAGTACTTCTGTTAATTGTCTCAATAGAAAGTTTTTAAAAAGGTATTATTTTCTAATTATAAAAATAGTACATGCTCCTAACTTCAAAAAAAAAAAAAAAAAAACGTAAAGGCCAATAGATGAGAGAATAGAATTACAAAGAATTCAGGGTGATATTTCAACTAACTAGTTGGTTGTTTTTTATTTTTGAGTTTAAATACAGATTGTCAGTGGTTCAATATATTTAGTTATTTGGGGATTATGAAGGCCTTTGGCGAGGAATAAGAGAAGGTCTTTTCTATGTTCTCTAAGGAAATAAAAGAAATTTTTGGTCTGTATTTGCCCCATTGTTCCAAACTAATTAGCATTTACAGTGTACTAAGCTTCATTTTTCATGGCATTTCCCACACAAACCCGCCTCCCCTCAGTTACTCAAGATGAAATAAATAACATTAGGAGTGAGGAGCCATATGGAATAGGTACAGCAAAAAGCAAATGCTCTGAGATGAGCCCAGCAGGTTTGTTTTCTCAGAAACGAGGGAGGTCAAGGTCAGTGAGCCTTGGGTTGAACATTTTGATTTGCAGGAGAAAAGAAATCCTTTTTTTTTTTTCTTAAATGTCGAACATCAGTAAATGATGAGTAGTTTTCTGGAACTGAATAAAGCTGTGTGAAGTCAAGAGCAAGTCTATAAAATAAAGAGCCTCACGGGAACCAAGAAAAGAAAACCCTCTTGGTAATTGTGTTCCTCATAAAAAGAGAAGCGAGTAAACAGTAATGATTATTCACTGATGAGCGAGAGATGATTATGGCCCAATCCATTATGTTTGGAACCAGAGAGGAGCACCCTCTGCCCGCCACCCATGGCCTGGGGAGTTCAAGTCACGAGTGGGGGGGCGCAGCAATCATTAGTGGGAAAGCCACACAGTGCAGGTCCAGCTGCCCATCACCCCCACCAAGTGAGGCCTGGGTGGGAGGAGGTGGAGACATACCTATCACTGCTCACCCAGAGCTTAACCATAGAAAAGAAACCAAAGATCCTAAAAGTAAGTGCTTTCTCTGCTCTGGCCCCTTTCTGAGCTTTGGAAGAAGTGATTTTGTATTTGTATTTATATGAATCTTTCTGTGTGTGTTACAGAGGTCCACAAAGTGTTTTGGCCCTTGCTGGCTGCTGTTAGTATTAATAAAGGGTTTTATTCATATAGCTAATAATAATAGTTATAATAAATGGCAGGAAGTAATAGCTTTCATTAGGGAGGGATCACTATGCAAAACATTCTGATTCTTTACAAGGATTATTTCATTTAATACTGATACAATACTATGAGGTATTTCCTATTATCACTCTTGTTTGGTTGAATAGGAGCCTGAAGTCTGGAGAGGTCCCCTAGCTTGCCCTAGGTCATTATTGAAAATGGTGGCAAAGCTAGGAGATGAACCGCTGCAGTTTGAGTCCAAGCCCTATACCCCTATGTCTACCTGAGAAATAAATAATGAACATTTCTTGTGTGTTTCCTACACTACTTAGATGGTACTAAATATTCTCTGTGCAATATCTCATTTAATTATTATAAAGCTGAACAGACAGGTACAAATATGATGCCCATATTACAAACAAAAGACAAGATTATAAAGCTTCTCAGGGTATAACTCACCTGTGCCCTGTGACCAAGTCAGGGCACTCCCCTGCTTGCGTGAGGACCGCGCATCCAGAATCTGTGTTCTACATTATCCATTTATATGTGTTGTACTTACAAGTTCAAAAAAATACTTGAAAAAAGTAAACTTTCTGTATTAGTTTTTCTTCTTGAACCACCGCCCAACGACTTTGACTTACACTCTATAATCTTCTTTAAAAAAAAAACCTCAATGAGCTATAAGAGAAAAGACTTCATTGGATGACAAGCTTATAAAAACTCACTCCTGAGAAGAAGCGGACCTCTGCACACTTTCGCGCTTCCTCCCTTGTGAGTGCAAACCAAAAGCGTACTAAATTTTGCTACTTGGTACTTGACAATGGCCACTGCTTAATGCTTTTTAGCGTTGTTAGAACCCCCGCGGTGCCTCTAAATTGTGGAGGAGTACTCCTTGGGGAGAAATGTCTTTCTGACCCCAGCTTGCAATCAATTAACACCACGAAGCATGGGAATTTATAGCCTTTACTTTTTATTTTCTCAGCGAGGGAGAACCTGGAAGATGCCAATGCCGTAATGGAATAAGGGATGCAGTGCGATCTGTTGATCTGCAGATCTCTCGACCTTTGCTGGGAGGTCATCAATGAGTGAGGCTGTCTGAACAATTCCCAGTAAATGCGGTGAGGTAGTGTGGCTTTTTTAAAAAAAAAAAAAAAAAAACTTCCAATGTCTAACTTTTTAATTCTTGCCATAACACCAGCTGGCTCGTAATTAACCGCTGGCATCATCAATATCTCGTCAAAGTTAATGAGTTTTTAACATAATTTTTAACTGCTCTGAAGAGGTTACAGAATTAAAAGAACAAGAATAATGTATATATTTATTCACAGACAAACAGAAGGATGAAAGATAAGGAGTCGGCTCTGAGGCCGCTAGGCAGGGAATGTGAGACAACTCCCTGGGTCTTACTAGTATGAGACCCAGTGCTCAAGGTGGACCAATTTACAGACCTGGGTGGTCTCACACAACCTGTGAACTTGCTAAAGCTAACATTAACCTTTCTTTCCAATTGCTTAGGCTTAACAGCAATTCAGATACTAAGGAGATCAGATGCTTAAGATCTGTCTCTTCCTCTGACAGGGAGTTTAATGAAACACACAGTATTTTGAATTTCATAGCGTAATACTAACAGAGGGAGGGCATGGTCCTTCTCTCCCTTCCTCATTATTTTGCTGCAGCTTACCTACCAGACTTCACTCACCCCACCCTGCTGCTGGGGGTCCAGTGAAGGGTCTGGGGCCGGCTAAACATAAGCTGCGCCCCGCTTCCTTTTTATCTCCATTTCCTCTTATTTCTTTCATAGTCAATCATTTTTAAATGGATGATGTATACCCATGGATTTTATTGCACACGTCTAATATTGTGTTATAGATCTCATTCTACTTTTCCTTTTACATTCAATAATGTATTTTAATGCATGTGGCTTCATATATATCTGCCTGTTGATTCTAACTGTTGTACAATGTTCCACACTGAACTTAAGCATCTCCTGGTGTTGGGCAACTACAGTACTTCCAATTTCCTACCCCTATAAGCAATCCTGTCATGAATATTGTTCATGTATGTTCCCTTATTGAACTGTGTGGAGATTTCTCAGGAATAATCCCAGGAGCTGGCGTACTGGGTCATAGGATGTGCGTAAACTTAATTTGACTGCGTAGCAGATACACAACTTTCCAGCAGTGTTGTATCTTCTGTCTGAGCCCTGCATGGGAATTTCTGTCACTGCACAGTGCCAACATTTATCATTATCCTGGCTCCTAATTTTTACCAGTCTCATGGTATAAAATGACGGCTCATAAATTCACCTTGCTCTAATTATTCATTACTTTGAACTTCTTATGTGTGCATCAGATTTTTTTCCCCTAATAATTAACTATTTTAATCTCGTACTTGTTTGTTCTTATTTGGGTTTGTAAAATTTTCCTGTTATAAGAGCTTTCTCCCCCCTTCTTTTTCTTTTTAAAATATGTTCCACCTATTTGTTGTTTGATAGCTTTCAACAAGGCAACTATATTCTCTTGGAGTGACGTGTCTATTAACTCTGTCCATAATTTTCTTCTTTGAGTGGATACCCTTAATTTTGATGGAATTAAATTAATCAATTTTGGCCTGGTAGTTTGTGGTTCAGAGGGTAAGAAATCCTTCCCTGTCCTTAGATCCTAAATATTTTCTCTGACATTATTAAATCTGTACTCCTCCCTTTCATGTCTAGAACTTTAATCTACCTGATATTTACTGTGATGTGGTGTTCAGTATGGATTTAGGTAAATTTCTTTTGCCTGTAATTCTGCAACATCGCTCAGTATAACAGCTGAATTTTCCCCACAGATTTGTGTTGCACAAACAAATTCTCATAAATAGGACTGTTGGCCTGTTCTTTCACTAGCACCATGTAATTTTCAACTGGTGTTCTATGTTTTTAGTATATGTCTTAATATTTGGTAAAGCCAATCTCTCCCATCAAATTTTCCTCTTCATTTTTAATGTTAGCTATTAATGAATGTTTTTAAATTTAAATTTTAGACTATTAATTGTATTTACATGTGGGCAAAATTGACATTTTTACATGGTAAATCATCCTACTCAAGAGCATGAATTGACTCTTGTTTTATTTTGAACTTTTAGATACTTTAATATAATTATATATTTTCATCTACAGAGGTCTCCTGTATTTGTTAGTTTAACTTTTGTCTTCCATGAACTATTAATGTTTCGTTCAGTAGCAGAAAGTCAGTCCTTTGGAAGGAGAATGTGTTATTTGAAAGTGCCCATACTGGTGATAAATGAACTGTAAAAAGTCCTCTGACACCTTCACTAAAAATATAAGTCTAATTCCCTAGAGATTTTGATTTGGTTGATTCAAGTGGATTTAAATTTTGAATCTGTAATGATTCTCATGTTATTCTAATGGGCACCACTAAAATATGATTTTACATTAAACATTGATTTTGAGGGCTTAAAAAAAGATTCCCCCTTCTCTCCATTTGAAAGAATGCTCAAGGAAAAGATTATCCTGAGATACAGAGTTATGAATCAAAACTAGTAATTAAAAATAAAGGTTCATCATGAATTCAAGGCCAGTCTCACCTGGATAGTGAGACCCTGTCTCAAAGAGCAAAACAAATAAAGAAAAAACAACAACAAAAAGGAGTGAGGTTTATTACAAATACCTTTTTATCTTTAGTGCCTTAGATTAAAGATATGCTGGATACTCTCTGAATAGCATTTAAAAGAAAATTTATTAAATTAGTTCAGGACAACCCAGTAATATGCAACTTATTTTTTCCAAGCTCAATAAACAAAACATGGCAACTATAATTGCAGTGATGACCACTAGATGGCTAGCAAATTGAAGATTCATTTGTAAGATGAAAATTTTCTGCTCTTCACTAGAGTTAATCATGTAGCATTTTAACCTCTGCTTGGATGAGGTTTACTGAAATGGGGTCTCATTAATGGCAAGTAAACAAGGAATATGTTGGATCTTTCAGGAGCAAATGAGCAACAGAGAAGATAGATAGCTGTGTAGAAGTGTGTAGTTATACGTTTTAGCTATTCTAAAACTTTAGTAAACGAGCCCTTAAGTGTGGTTTAGAGAAGGTGGGTCAGTTGCTTGTCCACTTCTTCACTTGATCTAAAATACTTTGTAGGACATATTAAAGACTTTGTTGATGTAACAACACCATATTTCATGAAGGAATTTAAGACAGTCTTCAAGGGACTGAACAAATGAATTGAGACTTTTGAGTCTTACACCATAATAGCTAATAGTTCTGCTGAGATATATTCTTCTTGTTCTAAAAGTATTTATTAATTTGCCTTCAGGTGCCACTGATTGTGTTATGGTCATACGATTTAAACTCCAAAAGTTAGAAAATGTACTGTATAAGGATTTTTATGAACACCCTTTATTCATCAAAAGACTAAAATGCTGTTGTTCTTCTTAGGCTTACATCACTCTGATGACCTTATTTTTGCTGTTTGCCATAATCTTTTCTTTACAGTTGTATTGCTGCCTCCTATTTACTTTTTAGTCAAGTTAGCCTCCTATGTGTGAAGAAGACGGCACAGCTGAGGAGTTTCATGGAAATGGAAAATATCCCTAGGGAGAAATTCCAAACTAAACTCTGAGTATAAAATTTTAAAACAAAAAGTGCCCTACTGATAAGTCTAATAGAATGACAAAGTGTCTTTGACCAACCTTTGCAGAGCACTTTGCTCAGTCTCTCCCTGTCCAGGGACATTGTGGTGGGAGATATCTATAAACTTACTGGTACTGATGTATAGTTAATCCAAAGTATCTATGGATTCCACATCCTTGGATTCAAGCAATGATAGATCAGAAATATTTGGAAAGCTGTAGTGAGCATGAACAGACTTTATTCTTGTTATTGTTCCTTGAACAATATCATGTAGTAACTATTTACATAAGTTTTACATTGTATTCGGTATTATAAGTAATCTAGAGATGAATTAAACTGTAGGCAGTTACTATGACATTTTGTATTAGGGACTTGGACATCTACACAGAATTGGTATTTGTGATGGTGGTGGTGGGACAGTGTTTGGAGACCAAATTAATTCTGCATGGATGCTGAGAAAGAGGGAGAAAAGGAGAGAAGGAAAGAGAGAGACTGAAGCTATAGGATTTATTTATAAAATCAATACTTTTAAGCCATTATCAGCAACAAATGACATTTATCAAATTTCTGAATTTAAAAAACATGTTTCAAAAATTATTTTTATATCTGAGTCTTCTCATAACTTGTGAAGTATGTATTATTAATCCATTGTACAGTTCAAAATACTTGGCTGAGGAAACAGTGAATCTATTTTAAAGTTGGATTTGCTTACTCTAAATTTCTCCAACACTATTAACCTGACTGATACAATATTTTCACTTTCCTGATCCTAGTTTTTCTTATGTAGGAATTGAGAACAGGGGTCAGCAAACTTTCTAGAAAGGGCCAGCTATTACATATCACAGGCTTTGTGGTTCAGACAGACTGTGCCATAACTGTGCGTCTCAGCCATTGTCTTGTGAAGGAAGCCGTGGCCAGTGCTGAAATGGACAGGTATAGCTGTGCTCTGAGAAAACTGCAGATCCAGGCTGTCCAGATTTGGTCCAGGAGCTGTAGTTTGCTGACACTTGGCCTACAGTTATGACATGAAAGAGGTCAAGTAAGTAGCCTGGAGTCCAAACACCTCACTGGTTTCTGTATGGAGATGCCTCACACATTTTTACTGCAGATTTCATGGCAGGGATTATGTTGCACATCACACTACAAAATTTTCTAAATGTCACATTTAAACATTGCTTCTATTTCTCTGTGGCAGCTGTCACATCTTTCCCAGGCTCTCTCCCCTTTTCTGAGCAAGGCAGACCTGTCTTCCGGAAGCCTCTCATCCCTCTCCGTTTGAGCTTGCTGCCACTCTCGGCCTTACCTCTGGGTCTGTCTGCTCTTCCCTCCTGTGTGCATCCCCACCCATCATATTTTCTAAGCACATAAAAGGGGTTCTGGGATCTGCTGTCCTTTGCAGGAAGGGGAGGCAGTGGCTGTCAATTTCAGTATTTTCTCTGTTAAATATTTGCTAAGTGCTTGTTTAACCTAGTGTTTGACCTACAGTGAATGTTTACAAAACACTAATCAATTTCTTACCATTGGGTACCTGATAAAAAGTGTGAAAAGCTACCACCTTTCAGCATAGTACTTTACAAAATATTACAAAAATGTAAGACATCATTTGTTATTACTGCGTCAAGATTGCAGAAACCTTTCATATAATCTGGAGGGCTCAGGCACCTTGGATTTAGAACTTAACTGAAGTCATGGTTTCTTGTAGTCACTTCGGGTTTGTGAGTATACGCTCCCCTGGTAAACTGTACTAGTTTCCCCATAGAAAAAATTTACTTATTTTCTGTAACTCAAAGGCTAAAAACCTTTTGCTAAAAGATTTCATATGTGGAAGAACAGATCTTCCAGTCAATAGCAGATTCAATGGGACCTGCCTCGCGGAGCTGCATGTTTGCATTCACAATTAATAAAGAGCGTCAGACATGTTTACAGCCAGACAGTCATTTTGCAGAACAAGACTTGGTGGGTAGCACTGAAAAAAAATCTGATGTTAAAATTTCATCCCGTTTTTTTTTTATAGAGCTATCTTATGATAACAGATTATCACAATATTTTAAAGCAAACTGTCACGTGTGACAAATACTACAATGTAAGTCACTTTTGCACGTTTCAATCATTTTCAAAGCATCCTCCATCCTTGCATTCATTCGCTCAAACAAACATTTTCAAACTGCTTATTATATGCCAGATGCCACATGATAAGAAGTAGTTTGTGTGCTCTTAAGGAACATGGTCCAGTGGGAGGAACATTTTGCTGTGAAACAGTCTTATTAGCGTATCTTCGGGATTAAATTGCTCCAGCATCTGTGAGGGCATGGCAAGTTCAAGGCAGACTTTGTTGTTTTAAAACTATTTTGAGGTGATTTACAGGATACAAAAGATAAAACCCAAGTGGTGAGGAAATGGGGGCTAAAAAAATGAGGAAATGATACGTTGGTTGGAACTAAATATAAGGTTAGTGAACAAGACAAATGGCTTAAAATTATGTACTTGAGTGATAAACTATAAATTTATCTTTGTGTTTCCTAGCAGCCAAAGCAAGCAAGAGGAAAATATAGTGTCTTTGATGGTCAAGGCATCTGTAAGATAAAAACAAATGAAGGATTTCTAATGGATACCTGAGGGGTATGTATCCATGGGTTTTCCCAATGGATGCTGCATCCTCAGTGTCAGAATTCTTCACTTTTCCTATTGCTGAGACACAATGCCCAACACTCACAACTTAAAGCTGCACAGATTTAACATGGCTCATGGTTGCAGAGGATGCAGTCCTACTGGCTGACTGCATCAGAAATGACTCCAAGTCAGAAACATCTCGATGTGAAGGTGTGGTGGGACAAAGCTTAGTTCATGGTGGAAGCAGAGCGGGGAACAGTGCCCAGAGGAGATCAGGGGGTCCAGATATAGTACTCAGGGTCACACCTCCATGACCAGCCCAGGCACATCCAAAAGTGTGCTGTACTAATCTCCCAGGCAGCTCCCAAGCCAATCAAGTTGACAAGTGTAACCATCACATGCCCCCCTGCATAAACCAAGTAGTTTTCATGAAGAGTTGTTTCTTACACCTTCCTTCACATATGCCAGTGGAACAGTTGCACAGCGAAGGGCAGCAACAATGACAGCATTCCAGAACAGTGTCTCCTGCTGAATTTCTTTTGTTTAATCAAAGGATCAAGTTTGTAGTATCAAAACTAATCAATATTCTGATTATCTTTCGAGAAGAGAAACCCTTTAAGTCTTTTATTTCTCTCAGCTGAGTGACTATGAGAGAGACTATTTTAAACAAGTAGGGATGAATAATCACCAATTGGCAAAAATAGCCTCCTCTTCCTGTCTTATCTAATAGTTTTATGGCAACAAGGTGAAGGTGTCCATGAGGAAATAAAGATAAGATATAGAAAAAAAGTTATTTTTTTTAGTATACTTTGGACTATGTAATTTTTTGCTCTGCTGTATCTAAGCATGCATCTCCCAGTTTCTCAGTGGAACTAATTCTCATGTCTAGACAGTGACATGACCCACTCCAAGGGAAAGAAGGGGATAGCTTAACGTTAGGTAAATTTGTTTGGTAAGAATTCAGACTGTGGTTTTTAAGTGTTTAATATTATTATGTCAAAATGGTTATAAAAATCAGCATTATTAAAAGTAGGATTGTCCTTTTCCTGCCATTTAGAAATTAAAGAACATTCTGCATCCCAGTGGCTATTTCTTATAAAGTTTCATAGTAAAATGTTTTCAAAATTCATCATATGTAAGGGGTCTTAAGGTACCATCCATAGTGAAGATGTGTTGTACTTCACTAACATCCCTGAAGTTCTGTGTTCTTTACAAAATTCATTTTGGTTCATGGGAGAAACTTTGAGTCCTAGAAAATCATAAAGGACAATAAATGTCACTTATAAGATTTCCCTACCAGGAGAACCTACTGTTGAAATTATACTTCTATTTAAAACTAGTACTTTTTTATGCATGCATAGTCATATAATTGTGATTATATTTGAATCACTTGAATTTATATTACAATAATTTTTACTGTGCATTATTAGAAGGCTCTCATAAACATTATTTTTGCTGGCTATGTAACATTCTGCTGGGTGGCTATGAATTTATTGCATAAGTGCTTCATAGAGTTCTTAGCTATTTTCTGCCATGAGTCCCCTTGATGTTTGGAGAGTTGGGGATGAGTAGTGGTATGTCACCGACTCTTGCTCTGTCCCTCCGCAACCTTGGCTTAGTTCTTTCCTTGGACCCAGCTTGGCATGACTCCTGTCCCAGCGCCCACATTTGAGGGGTCCCACACTTTGGGAGTTTTCTGTCTTGCCTTAGTGCGTAGAACCAACCGAGGCCGGTGTTCATGGCTAGCTTCATGGGTTACAACTTGTAGGATCACACAGAGCCTCATACTAGAAGCTCCCGCTGCCTTGGAATACCACAGTATCTTTAAATAAGTGCTATACTTCTATTTTGTGCTGAGCTTTGCAAATTTTGTATCCAGTCTTGAGGATGGTGCCATCTGGGTTAGATGCTCAGATTCCACAGAAGAACCTGCTCCCTTTGTCTCCTGGATCACCTGACCCCTACCTGAGATTGATCAGGGGACCTGAACAGCTCTGTGACTTGCATCTACAGGGTTTTCTAGGGACCTGTTTCCAGCACAGCAGCCCAGCAAAACTATTGCTCATACCAGACAGTGTGGTATTAGGTTAGGCCTGGCTACCGCATGGTGCTGACACACTAACTGTGTGTGGCTCAAGTATGTATACAGTCAGAGGCCCCATATACTCAAGGACAAAGCACCACCCTGCTTACATTTTCCTATTTCTCATATTCTCATTCTCTATGCCCTTTTCCTAGTTCTCATCCTGACACAATCTGTTTCAATTTGGGGCACAAATGGAGAATCCTGGAAAGTCTTAGGTTGGCTACAGAGAGGTGGCGAGGTTGGCAGGGCAAAGATCACAGAAGGGTAGTGAGGGTCTCCTTGGGAGGGGCGGCCCAAAAGAGCGAGGGCCTCAGTTGGGGCATCAGTTACCACAAGGCTTGAAGAACATTAACAAGGGCTCTGCTCTGAGTCAGCACTTATTTATAAACTCTTTGTTAATTTCTCAGTGTTATATTCAGAAGCTGAAATTTCCACAATTGCTGGTATGAATGGAAAAGTCACAGCATATGGTAAGAGTGATGCATTGTGGGAAGCTTAAAATTTTCCTTTTCTCAAAGGATCCTCAGCTGAGAAATCTTTTCCTTCATTTATTCTTGCCAGTTGGAGATCAGCTCAGCTCATATCTTCTTATGAAGGTTTGGACTCTGGGCTTGGATTCTGGCTTCTCTAGCGGCTTTGTTTGTGGGGGTTGGGGGTAGTACAGGCAGCGTGGATAGGATGTAAATACCCGGAGGTCCAGTTTTTATTCCTGACCTATATTTGGCATCTGAGTCCTGCTGTACTGATTCAAGCCTCCTGATCCTGGGTTTTACTGTTATCTGCTATTTCCCTGACTTTGGTTCCTTGCCATCCCCAGAAGGAGAAATATAGTCAAGGAACATTTTCACATCAAAGAGTCCAACAATGGCTTCTTGGACATGTCCATTGCATGCCCCAGTGATTAAACAGGGCAGGAAACTCACAAGGTCAAAGTTACTTGTGAAATATCATTCATTCATTCATTAAAAATTTATTAAATCCTACCTCATTTTGTAATAGTGTTATGGGCACTAGGAAGAGAAACAAGCATTTAAAAAATTTTTGCTTTTGTGTGGCTCACAAAACAATGCAAGGTAAAATTAGAAAGCAACCTAAGAAGCTGAAATTAGAGATGTATATCACAGAGGGAATGTGCTGGGGGGTGCGGGGATGGGGTAGGAGGAGCTATCGAAGGCTTCATGGAGGAATGCTCCTGAATGGGCTTACAAAGGAAAAGAGTCATGGCAGGAGCCATCAGTGTTCACACAATGTGCATATTCTTCCTCGCGGTTTCCAGCCTCCTTTGCAGTGGGTTTGTAACCGTGTGACAAGTTCTGACCAGTGGGATTTGAATGGAAGTGACAAGCTTTTAGGCAAGAGCAGTTAAAAGCCCATGTACCTCTTTTATTTCTTTTTCACCTCTTGGCATAGTGTGTGGAACCTGTGTGTTGAAACTATATAGCCTTAAGATGGAACACTTAAAACAAATAATGGAATTCTTGGGTCACTGCATGGAAGCAAATCACTCAGTACAGATACCCAACTCACTTTGATCTTTGCCTGATTGAGAAATCTCTGTTGTGGTAAGATACTGAGTTTTTTGTTTAAGTTACTGAGATTTAGGATTACTTGTTACTACAGGTTAGCCAATCCTATTATGACAAATTTAAGAAATTTCCCAAGCATATAAGATAATATTTCAGAATGAAAAAGAAAAGAAGATGAATTTTTGTGAAGGTATTTCTTGAGGGCAAGGAAGTTGGTTTATTTTCCTTTCAATTAGTTTCCATTCTTGGCTATGAGTCGCTCCCAGACAAAGTGACCCTCTGATCTAGAATATTTCATGCACAGCAGAACGTGCTCCTGCAGATGGACAGAGCTCACAGGCAGATGGGCAGATCCAATTTCTTTTTGTAGAAAACTAAAGTAGTGTGTGAAAGTGGTGAAGGCCAAAAAGATATAGGTGGAACATCTCTGACAGCATCTTATAGGTGATGATTGGATGTAGCAAAGCCTGTTTTCCTGACTTTTATGTAACCCCTGGCATGGATATCTTGCCCAGGTCATTTATGATTGTCTTTAGAATGTGGGTGTCTGGACCTTCTCTTTGTCTTCTACTCTATGATCTATCACCAGTTCTTGGCAATAGAAAGTCTTATTCACCATCTCATGGAGTTCAGAGAGTATCTTTTGTTTCAAATGATTACATGGTGGAGCTACATTTCCTGACACCAAGTTCAATATTTTTTCTGTCATTGATTGATATTGCTTTGGTTGTTTTGCTGTTGTTTGTTTTTTTTTCTTTTTTATTTGTTTTTCTTAGTAACCAATGGCCAGGTCGGTTCATTTCTTTGAAGAGAATTAAGGAAATATAATACAGTGGTCATATTCTTGTGTTAAAGATCTCATGCTTTGGTTAAATATTTATGCTCATCCCCACCTCCAACTCCATTGCCACTTACTATCTGTGTGACCTTGGGCAAGTCACTCACTCTTTCTCAAGTCTCAATTTCCCAATCTGAAAATGGCATACGATGGTTGCTGTGAAGAATCAATGAACTGGAACATACTACATGCTTAGCACAGTGCCTGGCTTAGAGCAGCCGCTCCATAAGTGCTGGCTGCTAGTGTGAATGCAGTTTGTAGGAGAATAAGGCCTTGGAAGAAAGGAAAATTATCCCTGTCCTCAGCAGAATTTTTGTTTGTTTCTTTATTGTTCTTCCTTGTCACAAGTCTACCCTTTCTTCTCTCTGGGCCCCCTGGGAATCCACATCCAAATTCTATGCACCAGGAGCCCACTGCGTTCTTACGTTTACCAGATCAAAGCTTCTGGCACCTTGCCTTCTCTTTCTAAAACATGTATTTTTCATCCTCTCAAATCCACAGCATCAGCTCAATAGTTTAAGGGATTTTTTCTGGTAAAGAGGTACATTTTAAGTGAGATGTTTTGAAGGTAACACTCTCTACTTCCCCAATCTTTCTACTTTAAACTGTAAATCATGAAGGAATTCAATTAGTAAGAATGCATATCAGGATAAATAGATTTGTGAGGCTAAATTCTCATATGACATTCTGGCTCACCTGGGGGGGTTACCTAATATGACAGCAGAAAAGGGATATGTACAAACACACAGAAGGAGAAACACCAGTATTTCCAATTTTACCTTGGGCAAGACAAGAATTAGTAGCGTCCACTGCAGCCAGATTTGCAGATTTACAGAACTTTCTGGAAATGTTGGGAAAGTTGAGGTCACTTAGTTTAGCTTGTAACCTATAAGTTGTGTGGAGATAAAATATTATCTCTTGAGCAGAGATAAATATATTTTGGCAATTACAAAGGTTCTCTATCAGGATACTGATGAAGATGTAACTCTGGTGATTTGTGATTCCATCACCAGCCCCTCAAGCTGTTTCTAGGCTCTTATTTATAGCTTTCCCAGGCTGTATATCTTATAAATACAAAACGAATGAAGTAGCGCAAATGAAAAAGCAGCTTTCCTTATGGCCTATTTACATCTCCTAGCCTGTCACCAAGGTAAATAAAGATATATTCCTGATCTGTGGGGGGCTGAACCACTTCTGGTGTCCATAATGTTGACATAGTCTGTTGGCTGGAGATTGAGAGACATTTCTGGCTTTCAAGTTTCCAAAATGAAAATTCTGGAAGTTGTGGTTAGTTATTTTGATTTCATTGTATAGAATGATCTTGCCATAGACAAAGATAATCTTCTCAGGCCTGTATGAATTCCTATGCCATGAAATACCCAAAAATGTAGATGGAATTATTGGTCCCAAGTCTTTTCCTTCCTAGATTCACACCACTTCCATGCTTTTGTCATGAACAGAGTACATTTCTCTATTCCTTGACTTTGGGCCTATGTATGTGACTTTGCTTTGGCTAATAGCAGGAGGACAGAAATAACAGTATTGACTTGGGACCTTCATCTGAGATGGCCTAGTGCATGTTCGTTTTCACTTATGTGCCTGTCTTATCACCGTAGAAAAATACCTAAATATCTACTTACTAATGAGGAAGAAAAGCATACAGAGAACTGTTTAGTTCTTCAGTTCCCAGGCAAGTCTCCAATGTTTAAGGGTCGAAAACTTCTGGTTCTCAGCCTTTTTGGGAGATATTGTACACAACTCTAGCTAATGAAGAAAACATCCAGCTAAATAAATTAACCACTCTTAAAAAATTTGAGTGCTGCTATTCCCTTCAAAATTTATGTTGAAACACAATAACAGTGCAACAGATGTGGTCTTTGGGTGGTTATTAAATCACGAGTGTTCTGCCCTTATGAGTGGGATTGGCACTGTCATTATAAAAGAGCTTGAGGTTGAAGGGGGCCATCACTGTACACTCTCTTTTGCATCACATGAGGATGTGACATTCCTTCCATCTGTAGAATTCTTTTTTTTTTTTTTTTTTTGCAGTACTGGGGATCGAACTCAGGACCTTGCACTTGCTAGGCAAGTGCTTATTCCACTGAGCTATATCCCCAGCCCCCCATTCCTTCCATCTGGAGAATGAGGCCAGAGTACATTATTCTGAGGCAAAGAGCAGGTGATCCTAGATGAGCAACTTGATCTTGGACTTTCCAGCCTCCAAATTAGCGAGAAACAAATTTATATTATTTGTAAATCACCCAATCTGTGATATTCTGTAGCAGCACAAATGGACTAAGATTCCCACAAATGCTCTTATTTGCTTTTCTCAAGGGGGGTTATTTTTCACAAAAATCTCTACACTTTAGTGAAATGTACTATGAATCTGACAGGAGTCCAAACATAGAAAGGAGATCCAGTATGATGATCTTATCTTAACCCCAAATGCCATTAATTTGCCACAACAGAAGTTTTTCAGTCTTGCAAAGAGCAATGTTGGGTGGCTCTACTGGCTGACTCTTCCACATAGTGACCCAAGTGTTTCTTCTCTTGGTTTTGTTTTGCAAGACTTTATTTTGAGGCCCCACAGTTTTTTTTTTAATTTTAAAAGTATAAAAACAAAAAGATATTAACAAACAGACACAAAGTAGCATAAGAATAGTACAATCAAATCTCAGTTACAAATAAGGTGACAGGGAATCAACAATGATTGTTGCATTACATATTGATAACTTCTAAGTGTATATTCAGGAAAACAGGTACAGACAAGCAAAATTGATCAGACGATTAATCATCAACTATTCCTTACAATAAAGTGACCTAAGTCAGTAGTACAATTTCTTTTTAAAGTGTGAAAGCAAAAAGAACTACATCATCAATAACCGTATAATCAGAATTGAATTATAGACAAAGCAACAGGAAACCAACAATAGTTGTTACATTGCATATTGATATCTTCAAAATGTATGTTCCAGAGAACACATATAGACATACAAGATTGATCAAACAACTAGTCATCAACTATTCCATACCATTAAGTGGCATAAGGCAATAGTAGAACCATGTTAGCCATCCTGCACATATGTATATACATACATACATACATACATACATATATACATACATACATTTTTGCCTCTTTCTTTTCTCCTTTCCCTCATCCCATCTGTTCTTCACTTTTGAACAGATTTCCTTCATGTCTCTTAGTTTATGTTCCCACCCTCAGGTTCTTACACCAGTGACACAATACATTGCCTGCACATGTACCTCTATTTATTTCACTTATGAGTATGGTGTCCAACTGTGACCATTTGCCTACAAAGGCCCCAAATCTGTCCCTCTTTATAGCTGAATAATATTCCATTATATAAAAATGCCACAGTTTTTTAATCCAGTCTTCTGTGAATGGACATTTGGGTTGCTTCCACAATTTAGCTATTACAAATTGCACTACTATAAACATGGGTGCACATATATCAGAGTGATATGATGCTTTCAGATCTTCTGGGAAAATACCCAGAAGGGGAATAGCTGGTTTGAATGGAACCTCTAGACCTAGTTTGCTGAGGAATCTCCAAACGGCTCTCCACAGTGGTTGCTCCAGTCTGCAATCCCACCAGCAGTGTAATAGAGTCCCTATTTCTCTACAGCCTCGCCAGCATTTGTTATTGGATGATTTTTTCATACTGGCCATTCTTACTGGGGTGAGATGAAATCTCAATGTTGTTTTTATTTGCATTTCTCGAATGACTAAGGATGTGGAACATTTTCTTATATATTTATTTGCCATTTGTATTTCTTTATCTGAGAAGTGTGTATTCATCTCAGATGCCCATTTCTGGATTGGGTCTTTGAATTTGGATAGGTACATGTTTTTTAATTCTTTGTATGTTCTAGATAGAAGACCTTTGTCTGAGGG